>LBNU01015098.1:22572-34634 GCA_014162995.1 Artemisia annua | reverse complement strand
GAACACCACTAATCACAAAAGTACAATTCATATATCACAAACAAGATCAAACCAACATGTTTTCCTTTAAAACTATTCTAACCAACTAAAACCGCAAAAACCAAACCAAATCCGAGAATCCAAGGCCCTAAGATGAAACCTTGGCTCTTGATACCAATTGTAAGATACACATTAAGTCACAAACATGATTCCAAGGTGGTTTTTGGTTCGTTGGTTTAGAGAGAGAAGGAGAGAAAGATGGGAGCCTTTAGTGAGAGAAACAATATGTGTATTAGCTTGCAACTAATGAAAGGTCCAACCCTCTCCACATGTGGAGAGGGGTATTTATACTTAAACATAATAAGTGCCTCTACTAGGCTATGGATCGAGCTAACAGTGGGTAAAGACTTGACCCGACTCCACAAATACTAAACTACGTACTAACTAATATGAAAAATACTACGAGCTACATAATGCTAAACAATACTCGGGGTGACCGAGTCTTCCATATAAAAAACTGTAGGACCGATCGATAATATTAGTGATTCATGTGGTTCGGGGGGTCAGGGAAGCTCAAAATAAAGGAAAGACATGGTATTTATTAGATTAAGAAAGGGGAAGATGTGTGTGTTTTTCTAGAGAGAGAAAGGAGAAAACCACACACACCTAAAGATACTAATTTCACGGGATACATATTTCATGGCTAAAGTCTTTAATGAATATCAAATGTGACTACGGGGATAATTCGTTATTATTTATTTGGGTTTGAAGCAATGTTTTACGGACACGTGCACTTATTTCGTCTTCATTCTTTCTTTCCTCTCGCGAAGATGACTTGTTTGGGCATATATTAATGGTGACGAAGACTTGGATATCTAGTTGCTTTTGTGATTCTTTCTCTCTATACCCACAAAGCAGCTATCACTTTAAGGGGTTACGTTGTCGTACTCAGTGTCTCACGCAGTTGAGAATATGTCAAGAGGGATTGTGCTTATTACACTTCTATTAGGGGTATATGGTACACAGTTCTTAGTCACAAGGATAGTACAAGCTTAAGTAGCAAGTATGGGGATTTTAATTCATTCTCAAGTTCGTCATATCGGGTTATCTTCACATGTGGTTACTCAATAGAGCTGTTGTTTTTGATACATGGGGATTGATAAAGAGTTAGACAATTCCAAATGGTATTATTAGTATATTGGGATTATCGACATCTTCACACGTGCAGATTATGGTCTATGCTAAAAGTGCTTCCGGTTAATATTTCATGTACACAATGTTATGCTGATTCTGATGAGATCGCAATCATCAAGGGAGAGAATGTGTACATCAGGGACGCACAACAGGTTCACGTGATCGGGCTTAATCATTTATTTCGGAGTTGATATCCGCAGAGATGGTCAGTGGTTCAACTTGTTACTTTGGTGTCATCGTTTCTACCTTTGTTGGTTACATGTGTACGTTATGGGTTGATTCGTAAGATAGCTGGAATGCATTTGTTGAAGATGAAGATGTTGATACATTGTTCCCCCGAATGGATAATCTTGAAGAAGGTCGAGTCTATAGTCTGTTCTACATTTTCCGCTGCGTGTTAAAAGACTAAAGACGGATTGCATTTAATTATCGAAAGACTTCTTCAAGATCAGGGCATTCATCAGAAATGTTGTCAGTTTGGGGGAGAGCACTAATTAGGGGAGAGTGTATTTTAATGGCCATAGTTAATCCCTAATTAGATTGGCTCACATTGTTCCTCTGCAAGTAAAGAGATGGCAGCCGAGAAGATTCAGATTGATAAATGAAGCTATGGTGTTTGAAGACCACTCTCGAAGCTGCTGTGCTTATGTTTTGTATTGTATTGTATTTAATTTTACTTGTAGGGAACGTTGTAAGTAATTCCCATATAACATTACTTTGGGGAGAGATTGTTAGCCTTAAAAATAATGTTATAGTAGGGAATTGCATTAGTATCAAAATACAAGGACTAGTTTAGCCAATAGTGGTAAGTTAGGCTAGTTCTTAGTATAAATACACCTCCTAGTTGCAACTAGGATGGTTGGATGTCTCATTTGTAAAATAAGGTATGTGTGGTTTTCCCTTTCTCTCTCTAGAAAAACACACAGATCTTCCCCTTTCTTAATATAATAAATACCATGTCTTTCCTTTATTTTGAGCTTCCCCGACCCCCCGAACCACATGAATCATATATTATATCTGTCCTACAAGGCTTAGTAAGTAAAACGATTATAACATAATATCATAATCATTCACACATTATGCTTCATAATTCATTTATCCATTACACTCATTAAACATAAAACATAC
Source organism: Artemisia annua (assembly GCA_014162995.1). NCBI lineage: Eukaryota > Viridiplantae > Streptophyta > Magnoliopsida > Asterales > Asteraceae > Artemisia > Artemisia annua. The sequence continues at coordinate 32,333 of LBNU01015098.1, read as the reverse complement.
CTTCAATTACTTAAGGCATCACTAATCTATCTCAACCTCGCCTAAGCACACTTTAACTAACACATCCATTGCAAGCTAAATCACACTAACATTACATCCATATTCACATAAGCACAAACATACCATAACCTTCACATATTATCACTGATGTGTTTCAAAAGCTTTAAATTTATAATACTAATTTCACCAATTCCTCAATATATAAAACACACGGGTGAAGTATAACCCCCATTTATAGTAAAGGTTTTAGGTAAGACAAGGTCTTCCCAAGAGATTGTAGAAAAGCCAAGTTAGCAATTGTATTAAAGTATAGTCCTAAGATTGTCACTTATCAAAAGACTAGTAATTTGGTTATTTAGATTGTTTATCAATATGATTAAAGGTTATGTTTATTTAGGCTGAGAAACATGGAAGTAAGCATGTATATGACAAGAAAGCAATCATGAACAAGATATATATGCAAGAGATGACTGGTGATCATTCCTACAAATAACTATCCAACATATTAAGAATCCCTTTCGACCTATAATTCTCAATATATCAAAATGCATTAAGGTCGGTACGAAACAGAGGTATACATAAGCCAATTTCCTCATCAAGTTCGTAAGACATGAGATAAGGCATTAAACAAGATTATGAATGGGTTGATAAATGTTATGTCGACAAATTGCTACAAGGTAAGCACCAAGTTGCCATAGACAAACACCTTGAAATAATATCAAAGTAGTAGACCCTTTTGACCTACTTTTACCACAGAGATACATTAAACATTCAACAATGGTCCAAACCTCATCTCATCAAATAAACTTATAATAGTATCAATAGCAAGCGTACATGTAAATGTAAACAACCATATTACTACATCACCCAAATAAACATAAGAATGACTACTCCATTATTTCAGTAACAAAACATAGAATTATATTAAACATAGAATTATATTAACTTCATAATGTAAATTATATTAAACATAGAATTGTACCGAAGTGATTACAACGAAAGAACAACTAGTTTCCACAGAGAACACTCGACTCGGCTCCTTCTCCTAGCCTCTGTCACAGCACTTGGATCACGAGCACAACCTTGATATGGTGAACTTGGTATGAGATCACCAATACCACCTTAGTAACCCTTTGATACTTTTCTTACTTGCTACTACCCCTTCTCCTGGTTTCGTTCACTGCTTTTTATAAGTCCTTATTACCTAATTTAACTCCAGAGCTCAGTTAATGAGGATAGATGATCGGCCTCTCAATGAATGCAAATATTAACTCTTCTTTCTAACTGACAAGATAAGTGCGCCGTACTTCATAGAAAGTACGCCGTACTTCGTGTAGAATCAAACTCACTTACCCACCAAGCAAGTACGCCGCACACATTCTTAAGACCGGCGTACTTAGGTCTTTCATAATTGTATTTCCATTCCAAGTCCTTCCTTTTATTGTTGTTGTTACTTTATCGCCCCTTTAAGTAATATTCTTAACTTCATTCTCTCGATCAATCCTGCAATCAGATTAGTACCAAATCTACACAAATAACATAATATTCTATATAATATAATAGGTATATAATATATAATCGAGGGAATAAATATGTATAATAAGAGCGTTATCACATACTTAACTATTGCTTGCCCTCAAGCAATCATTAAAAATATTTTTATTTTTATCTCATCAAGAAATCATAAGCCAAGATAACCCGACTAAGCATCTCATGAAAGTGGAAAGTATAATTCACTCACACTCATGTAACGAGTATAAAGAAATCACACTCAGTTGCTCAGACATGTTAAATAAATTACCATAGGCTTGTACAAAAAAGTAAACATCACCGACATGGCGTAAGCACCAAGTAAATTTATCAAAAGAGGACTTTTATTCGGGTTATAACGTTTAGGCTAAAGGTAATAAAAAGGGTAAGGATTAGACATGGGAATATATAGTGAAATTGTTTAAAAATGAAAATTATAAGTTGAAAGTCCATTTTATGCTATAACGGTCTCCATTTGGCACATATTTCGCCAAACACTTTATTCACTTCATACATATTTTTTTCTTTCTTTATCTTTTGTTTTCTTGGGAAATATTTGGTTTTCCCCCATACTTACGATAGACATACCACTTCAATCAAAATTAGAAGTTTGCAACCTTCATACTTCGTTCAAAAATAGCATAATCCACAATTTATTCACTTTTCTTTTTCTTTGGACTTCCAACTGGTTTAAGGTTTAAGGCTAAAGTTTTATATATTTTTTTTCTTTTTCTTGATTTCAAGAAACGAATAGATTGGCTTAGAATGTTGTTATAGTGGTATCTAGCACTAAAGATAAGTGCTACAAAAGGTTTTTTTATTGGAAATTAGCTAATCGATGTGATTACTAATATATAGTTTAGTGGATGGCTATTTGGTGTAAATCCTTTTTTTGCCTCTTTATCATTTAAAATTACTTATATCACACGAATGTGATCTCACAACGGTTTCGTAAAGATTTTAAGCACAAGTTCTAGAATAAATAAAACATCGGCACACTCAGAAAAAAAGAAACAAGCACAATAAGGGCATAAGGCTGAAAATTCTTCACATTTAAGTGGTAATGGTTATGAATATGCTAGCACGTTATCAATTCTGAGTCGAATTAGCTTAAATGACTTAAGAAGATTTATTTTTCTAAAATTATATAGCAAGTGTGGCGTACTAAGTTACGAAACCGTCGCACTTGGTTTTAAAAATCTGTTTTTCTTTTATAATTTCATTTTATCTCACCCCCATACTTATTATGAACATTGTCCTCAATGTGACAGAATATAAATAAAATAGAGAAATGGGAATGAGTAACTTTACCATACGACGAATTCAGCAAAATTGTACGAAGCACATGGAGCCTTCGTACTAAATTCGTAACCTGCACATTTCATAAACGAAACAAAACATGCAACAATATAAACAAAAGATTAGATTATTATTATTAATAATATAGTAGTAGTTATGCAAATCATATGCATATATATATATATATATATATATATATATATATATATATATATATATATATATATATATATATATATATATATATATATATATATATATATATATATATATAAGGGAGGGTTAATGTGAGATCAAGCTTAAAGTTTTAAAAGTAAGACCCAATATGGACCGTTAGATCTATTAATTGGTGCTAGATGAGATTAACATTAAATTAGTGGCATTATAGTAATTAAATATAGTTTCAAGGGTATTTTGGCCAATTCAAATCCAAATGTGGTCACTCTTTTTTTAAATTTTTGTCTATTTGTTATACAAAAATCTGGTCCACATTATTTATACACTAAACTGTTACACAAAACGGAATATTAAATGGATCACCAAACAAAACTAAAAATATTAAAATATATCCATGTTTCAAGAACCAAGTAGATTTCGGTACACCGGATACATCGGAATCTGTGCATTTTACCCAGAATCCGATGCATAAAATTTGACAAAGTTTATTTAATACATCATGTATACAACTTCAAAATAATTACACAACCTATCCAAAGTCCAAAACAATCACCAGCAGATTCCGGTACATTGGAATCCATGCACCTATCAAAACCGTGCAGATACATATACAAATCGATGTACCAGCAGATTCTGGTACACCGGATAAATCCACGATGGTCACAAATCCGGTACACCGGATATCACCTGATATTATACCAAATACACTCTTACAAACATCAAATACACCAATAATGTTACAAAAAATATGCTATTACAATTAAAATAAATAAATAAATAAATAAATAAATAAATCTATCTGCAATACCAAATAAATATGTTATTCCAAAATCTACTATTACACCAATCATCTTACAAAGCAAATATACTATTCCAAAATCGTACAAACAACTATTCCAAATAAATATGTTATTCCAAACTTGGTAGTAATTTTTTTTCTTTGTTGCTCGAGACTAACCACAATGAAAAGCAATCAGATCTAGTGATAAATAGGTGGCGGTACATCAGATTTATTACAATTAAAAATTAGTGTGTCATTAATTTTCGAATATAAAACGATACATCAGACTTGCCGAAGTTCAAGCGGCCATGGTTTCCAACGGCCAAGGCTTCTAGTGACACATCAAGCCTCATACACGAAAATGACCACGAAAAGCGTGGAATTGACAGATCTGTTGTTTATAACCAAAATCGTCGACGAAAAACATGCACTTTACAGATCTGAGATGCAACCGTTATACAGGAGAGAGGTAAGATGGCATGCTTGTGTTATAACCGTGATACATAGAGATAAACGAGTTAGTGGCAGGCAGTTGTTTTGGTGGCCGGAAAATTGAGACGGAGAGAGAGGTAAAATGGCAGACGGTTGTTTTGGTGAGAGAGAGAAAGAATGAAGTGAGTGAATGAAGGTTTAGTATTAGGGTTAAGTATACATGTAATGCAATTCCCAAGATACCCTTCTCATTTAATTATTAATTAAATTATTTAATTAATAAATGGGACACTTGTCTTAATTCTATTGGTTTTTCAAGAGATCTTATTTGTACAACTTTAGTTTTGATCTTATTTGAACTCAACTATATATATATATATATATATATATATATATATATATATATATATATATATATATATATATATATATATACATATACTAGATGTCGAAGCCCGCCCGATGGGCGGGCATGACTTATAATTTTACTTTTGATGGTGTTACTTAACGGAAATTTGTTTTTTTAAGTACAGTGGTTTTTTATTATTGTTAAAAATTTATTAGTTTATGTTAAAATATTTTGTATTGAAAGGTAAGATTTTGATGGTGTTATGTAACATCACCTATCCTTTATCTTTTGCACCAAGTACATTTCACATTAAGTTTAGAGGAATGATTGGGAGGCCTAAACTCACGCCTAATTTTGTGCCTAAAAGTATGTGGCATTAGCTCATTGGTTATTCCTGAGTGACCCACTTCATCATAAACCAATAAGCCATTGCCACATAAGTTTAGGTACAAATTTAGGCATAAGTTTAGGCCTCCCAATCATTTCTCTTAAGTTTAATATGAAAACTCATGATCCTTTTTCAATGTTATTACCATGTTTCACATAGTAAAAAACTATACATCATAAATAAAAGAATCAAAATAACGTAATTAATGACGGAACAATTTCTGCAAATAATGTATGACTTGACGGATTTTAAGCTTATGTATATAAATAATGCATAACGAAAAATATCTTAAACACAAAAATTGAAATCTAAATATATGGAATGCAGTCGTGAAGTAGCGTTGAAAAGCTTAACAAATGAGGCAATTGCTAGCATATATATCATGTAACCAAATCTACAAAAAAGCAATGATGTCGTTTGAATACAAAAAGGTAATGAAGTTGTATATCATAATAAAAAAAAGTATGTTGCCTATTCAAATACAAAAGTGAAACTTCTTTGTAAAAGAAGTTTGTTGTGGAGTTTGAGTAGTTGTCGTCTTTCTCGCAAAAGAGAACCTTCAATCATTTCTTGCTCTTAACTCTTGACACAGCCACAAAAAGTTGACCGTGTGAGAATACAGGTCTTTTTAGAAATAAAACAACCTCCAAAAGAGAACCTTCAATCATTTCTTGCTCTTGCCTCTTGACACAACCACATATAGTAACTCGTCATAGAATATTAAGCATAACGAACACAGAAAATTCGTACATGCGCCAGTGTCCCGACTAAAAGTATTTAATATAAAAGTTCATTTTTATTCTATAAAAAAAAACCTAAATCATGGTGTAAAGAGCAAAAGGAAAATCACTTTTATTCTTTCAAATGGGTCAGGTCATGGCCTAATGCTGAACTTCGGAAATTAATAATTTATTAAAGAATATTTTTAGAAAATATGTTTTGAAACAATGATACAAATTATTTAAAAGAAAGCGGCTTATTATGCTATAAGCATCTAAGTACATGATAGACGTTGTTGACACTTTTAATCTGTTCGAACCATTTCAGTTTAAGGTAGCTTTTGATAAATGACACATTAGATTGTTGTTAACCACTTTTTTAGATGAATTTTAACCAAGACTTTTAATTTATTTCAGCTAGGGAAAAGAGAAAAAGTTACCTTGTGAACCATAAAATTGCTAGCTTCAACCAATGAAGTGGAAATAATTGGATCCCCCTCGTCATCGCCATCTATAAGGATCTTGGAATACAACATCAAGTGCAATTTAACAGATATTTGCAAAGCCCCGTATATCTAAAAAAACCATATTAGAGTAAGTGATAAGATATTGATTACACCTAATTTCGTTACAAAGCTATTGAAATCGTAAAAGTTTTCAAAACAATGCAAAAGATACCACTACATATGTATTTACTATAATAATCAATATTGGTGATTGAGATGTTTCCTTTGTGGGATAATTTTCAAGCTCAAATATTTTCATTTTCTTATTAACATCACTACAAATATACATTGCAAAAGACATTATAAATGACCTCTACAAAAAAATACTATTTTATTATGTTAATATAATTCAAGCAATGACACTGTCTCCATAACTTTTTTTTCCCGCAGATGACTATTGTGTATTTGTTTGCATGTGTGACCATCGACCCTAAGAGTATCAACAACATCACTAAACTAAAANCTTTTGTAAAGGTAGGTGATTTGCACACCAAATAAATTGATGGGGACACCACAATTATGCACATGGTATGTTAGATTGTTGATCATTTTCAGGTCCATAGAGCAAGAATAAATGAATTTACATAAGCTTAAGTATATAGAAATAATGACTTTTAATGTCTACCTGGAATACAGAAAATGAACTTTAATCATCCTACCAATGTTCTGTGTGTGACTTAAATCAAGAGCTGCATCAACCTGCATCAACTCCTTTATTAGAATGTTTCGACCTTTGGATTTAAGGAATGCAAGTGGCAGTTAGAATAATCACCTTAAAGTTCTCCTTAATAAACACATAACGGGCAAAAAATATAAGCACTTAATCAGGTTAATAAGGATTCAAATTAGTTTAAATTCATCTACATATTTTGATGAAGGTATGTTATCCTAAATTCAGTTTCTTGAATGTTATCCGTCGTACTTGACAGTTCAACACCAGGAAAACGGCATTTTCTCACTTAGCAATGGATGTTTCTGAATAATCTTATCGAGTATCATACACAACCTAGCCATTAGGTCTATCTATGTCAACAGATTCGACAAAGTAGGCATGCTCCCAGATTTGTAAAAAGTTACAGATTTCTAGCACCAAACACTCTTATATTAAGGTTTTATATAGTACAATGGCAAAGAAGAGATATAAACCTATACTTTATTAGCAGAGTTAACTTAGAATGATTTTTCATAGAACTGACCATGCTGGTTAACACATTTTCCAATATCATATCTCTGCACATGTAAAGATTTTCAAATAGTTGGTATGTGGATAGTACCTTCATTGTGATGCTGGGAAACCCAAATCCGCATGTATAGATGGGTTATAACTTGGAAACAAAAAAGAGGTCAAATAAATTAATATATATATATATATATATATATATATATATATATATATATATATATATATATATATATATATATATATATATATATATATATATATATATATATATATATATATATATATATATATATATATATATATATATATATATATATATATATATATATATATATATATATATATATATATATATATATATATATATATATATATATATATATATATATATATATATATATATATATATATATATATATATATATATATATATATATGTATATATATGTATATATATATATATATATATATATGTATATATATATATATGTATATATATACATATATATATATAGATATATATATACATATATATATATATACATATATATATATATATATACATATATATATATATATATATATACATATACATATATATATATACATATACATATATATATATACATGTATATATATATATATATATATATATATATATATATATATATATATATATATATATATATATATATTGAAGTAGAAGTTCAGATCTTCAAGCAAAGATCAAGCAATTCAAGCAATTATGAGGCCTGCAGAAATACATGTCATATATCAACACCCTATTACTTAATTATATGTCCTACAATTACAAATAAGAAAGCAACACACGTGATAATTAAGATAACAATACTAACTTGAAATAATTATCACCTAAGTCATGGTTTGCTAACCATTTTGTGTTCTGTTTGCATCTAAGTGGTAACTAACACCAATCTAATCCATTTTTTAATAAAGTAAACATGTAAGGGTGATATATAGATCGAACACCACGGTTACCCAAAAAAATAGCTTTTCATGTCCACAAGGGCTAAATTTGTCTTGCCCCCATAACTATTAGCTTAAACTACATTATTTATATTTAACTTTTCCTAATCTTCTGTTGTGAGAAAGGCAAGGATCCACATATATGACAATAAACCGACTATTTTCCTTCTAACTACATGATTACTCTATTATAAGCTTAGAAATAGAATGCAAGGAAATACATAACTTAATAAGATCATCTACTTTCATTTTTCGCAGGCAACAACCCCAGCATCCAGTGCTCGGACACAGGATGCCGATGATACACAAGTTTCTTTAACTCAATCATGAAAAATTATTGTTCCTGTTACAGTGACATATAAACATTCTCATAGGCTAATAGCTACTTCAAAATGAGCAGAAAATTGAACCTGCAAAGCTTTTTGGACAGTTGCTGCTACACGGTATTATCTGCTCCAAAACATTGATGTAAGTATCTGAAGCTTTTTGGACAATTCTGGCCCCGGTAACATAGACATGCATGAATGGGTTTATCAGTTAACTTTTCATTCGGATGTTTGAATATGAATTCTGGAACACCTTTTCACAAACAATGTAAGTTTGGTTCACGATATATTTTTATCTCGCAACACATTAAAATTTGTCACCAGCTTAAACTTTATAACAGCTTTAAACAACAAAAGTAGAACCAAAAACAACTAACCATTTGTTTCTGATTTTCAAAAGAAGAAAAGAAAATAAGCATTATAACCTGGTGGTGACAACTCATCATCCAGTATGCATGTTGTTCTATAATTATCGTCCAAATCAAAATCTATAAACATAACTACACAAAACCAACAGAAAAAGTGACTAACTTATTATGTTATCTATATTATCTCTTATGAAGTTATCACCAATCACCTTTGATCTATCTTGTGATAAGTCGATGACCAGCGTATAGTTAACTGAGGTCGTGTTTTTGGTTGTGGACACCAGCCTTTAAGATCCAATTCTGAACCGTTGATGTCACACCTCGCCAAAGGCGGAATCGCGAGGATGCAACTTCATAGGTATCATCACAACACAGGTGTCTAATAGAGAAAATTAATTGCAATAAAATAGAGCAACGTTCCAAACACTAAGAGCTGCAACAATACCCCAAAACATAATCAAACCACAATAATATCCAAAGGTATCTTCAATCGAAGTATGAAAGTACCAACGGAAAACATAAAGCAAAAACAACCAATCCAAATGTATCAAGTTTCACACATAACAATAATCTTCATAATATGCAACTAAGTCTTGCCTAATTGCTCTCCTCGGTCTTGGCCTTAGAATGCTCACCTGAAAATGATGCTTAAAAACGTCAACATAATGTTGGTGAGATTCATAGGTTTAGACACATGACATCATCCATCAGGTTAC
>LBNU01015097.1:92639-105021 GCA_014162995.1 Artemisia annua | reverse complement strand
TGTTGATATGCCCGTTTAGCTCAAGATCTTTAGCCTTGGTCTGTAACCACCTATACCATATAACACACAACATCGTAAGATTTTAATTATTGACCAATTTGAAACCAAAGTAAATATGCAATAGGACCACGTATATAATATAGTCAGATATTCAAAGGTAAACTAATAAGCTTAAAATATTCAACGAATTTACTTGCCTTCATTCATAGAAGACCTTCGACTGCCGATAGCACATAAACTACCAAAATCATTGTTTGCTCTTTGATAATTGACTGCAATAACATAAGGTTGCCGATAGTTAGTACAACTTGAGCGATTGTCTGTGTATTTTGTCAATAAAATTGTTTCGATAAAATATAAAGATTACTCACTTTTGTGACCATTTTCTATGTGGGGCTGAAATAAAATTTATAAAAATCATAATGGCAGAAATTTTGATATAAGGTTGCCGATAGTTAGTAAGCAATAAAATATAAAGATTACTCACTTTTGTGACCATTTTATATGTGGGGCTGAAATAAAATTTAGAAAAATCATAATGGCAGAAATTTTATACATACTTATAAATTATAGAGTCTAATTTCAAAAAATAACTACAATAGTTGTGAAGGATTCATCATTCTTTATATGGTTAAGGATTTGTTATTCTTTATGTGGTTAAACATACTTCTAAAGCAAAGATATTGCTTAAGATTGCATCAAGCAAAAGACGTAATAACAGTATTATATTTTGATAAAAGAGATTTTGGAGGTTTAATAAGTAGAACTAACTTTCGACCCGTTTTCTTTTTTGTTATCAATCATATACTATTTCCTAGTCGACCCATTCATAAGCAAATAAACTAAAACACCTCTTGTTAATAGCATTTAATTAGGTTGTAGTAGAAATGCATGTTTACCTTTAAACATACTGCAGAGCTTTTCGGATGACACCTGGAACCTTTGTAAGACATACGACCCGTTTCATTTATAGGCTGCAAGATCGTATAATGGGTATAGTAAGTGAATTATTTAAAATTTGCTTATAAGGAGCTTATTAATTGATAAGTTTAGAGTATTTAACACACCTGAAACGTATCGGTCATCGACTTATATTCTTTCAGTGTAAGTCAAGACTCGTTCTTTTCCATGTTTCTTAGAATATTCCCATGTTGTTCCTATATACAGTAATAATATCAGTTAGCGGTTGAAAACATTAGGAAAACAAACTTATTAGTTTTTTTTGGATTAGCATTCTATTATGTAACCGTCGACTTCTGCAGTGGGTACAAATACTATTTTGGCCAGTAAAGTTGTTTCAAAGGTTGCAAACAGTAGTAGAAACATCACGTCCAGTGTGATGGCTTATGTAAGGTGTTTTGCTCATGGAAAATCAGCAAAGTATAAAGAACTTCTCACCTAAACCTGAGCGGCACAACTTCAAGGCATAAAAGGAAAACACTTATACGTGTGATATCTTTTTCTCTTGAACATTTCATCAGACACTTGCTCAGCAATTTCATCAAACCCCTATCATCCAAAGATGATAACTCATATTATACATCAACTAATGTGAAGATCAAAATTAAACATTCAATCAAATATGAACATATTGGTCTGTCTCCAATACTGATAGCACTATTAGAACTTGGGATTGGCTCACTTGACTTTTTTTACCTGTGACGGGGCTGCTATATGGTGTTTGTATGGTGATAGAGAATCAATGCTTTGAAGAAAGTCTTTTTCCTTTTTCCTTGATTATGATCAACACTATTTGCTGTTAGGGGCATTGATTGTTTGCTTAGTTTGTTTGGTTCAGTTATTTTTTTCGTTAAAAGCGGTTTACCTCATCCAAAGAATTGTGAAGAAACTATATCTTAGGGTCTTATCGTTTCTTCAATAATCCCTATACCATGACAATACCGATTAGAAAGATATGTGCACACATTATATACCCAATCATAACCACCCAATTATAATACTTGTAAAACACGCATACACAAATAAAAACAATCCTTACTGAAGCGTAGGAATGGTCACAAATGGATGGTTTGATAACTCTAATCACTTTACATATTGAGTCTACTATTAACCGCATAAATGTATGAACATATGATCGACTGAAATCTGACTATATAACTTAAAAGTGCTATAGGTACATATATTAACCCCACTTTTTTAAGCCAAACATTTCATCAAACACATTATATGCATAGTCCAAAATCTTAATCACCACCAAAAAGCAAAACCACATCAAACACCTAATTATATGTAAATGAAATAATCACGGGGACAATCATAAACGCAATGTTTAAAACATCAACACCTGAGACATACCTTAAATTCGCAATTCCTTCTTGTACAAACTGAAGCCGATGGTGCTACAGTCTCTTCTTTCCAAGTCTTTTCTCTTTAATCTTGTTGAGGTCCTACTGCCTCTGAAATCTGTGTTACTGTATAAGTTTCCTCTACCGACTTTGAACTGATACAACAACCAAAAACCAATTTTAACCCACATCTTATCTTTTGTCAATCATTTAAAGAAAATCAGGGCTACTACTTACCTCATAATTTCTTGTGAAGAATAAGATTGCTGGTAGTCTTGTGAAAAGAACAAAAATGGAGGCTTTACACCATCGGTCGTTCGCGCCATCACCGCCATAGACCTTGTAACCAAGACACAGAGAATCACGTTTTTTTTAATCAAATCCCCAAAACTAAAATTAACAGAAGTCGTACCGTATTGAAGCTGGAATCAAAATCCGGTTCTTGAGGCTGTGAAACTGAAAGCTTCAGATGGACTTCCGCCACCCACCAACCTCTCTACAACATGACTTCACCACCGAGATCACCTACCGGTGTATATGTGAGAAAATTCTGGAATATTTGAGATTTAGCAAAGTATATAGAGCGGCGAAAATTTGGATCGGGCTAGACAACATCTGCCGGGCCAAAAAAAAGCTAACGGACAAAGCAGGGAAATTGGGCCACGAACACTGTTCACAGAACGGCGTCGTTCCCTTTCCCTTTTAATATATATAGTAACGAGTCGCGCTCCGGTCCGCCGCGTTGCGGCGGGCAATTGTAGTTAGCATTTTTTTTATAGTCTATATGAATACGACAAAGGCAAAAGGAAAAAAGGTACTCATATATGCAAAAACAATTGAGTAGGATCAAACTAAATATACTACAACCATGAAATTAATCACCTTTTGAAGTCTCTTTGTAGAGTACTAACATTGTTGCTAGTTTACAACATTAGCAGCTACCTGGATCCTAAACATTACCAGAAGTGAGGCTAATACTACAGATGATTACTCTTCAGCTACCCATGCTACCCTTCGCAGGTTTTGTGTTAACACCTATAACAACGTTAACACCTATAACAACACCAAATCAAGAAGGATTAACTTTTCATCCTAATCTCATCTACTGAAAAAGGGGCCCTCTTGATCACCTGAAGATTTTTTTAGGCGGAATCTGGTAAATTCGTTCGGATCCTCCCACATGTTCAATCTTTTTTTAGCGGTAGCAGGCATCATATACAGTTTGGCGCTAACGGAATCCATTTCGAGCAAAGGTATTCTGCAGTCCAAAAACATAAAAAATAATGAGCCCGCTTACATTGGGTTGCCAAAGACTTCGTTTGTAATTGGCACCTGAGGAGACGGGGTCCTTTTCTAATCTTTGTCTGCTATCTGTAACAACATGTTGCAAATAATTAATATAATACAATCCATCTCTTATATATTATACGAACAAAACTTAAGGTATACATATAGAACAACTGTATATTGCAGTACCATCAAAGCACAGGCACTATGTTCGGCCAAATTTATACAGTGTGACCGTCATAGTCGAGTGCATGCCTCACATAGAAAACCCGTTGCGTAATATGCATGACTCTTACACTGTCAGAAGGCTACTTTTTTACTTTAGCACACGATATGTTAAAATTGCATATAAAACTACGTTAAAGAAGCGTACCTTTCCACCATTCTTATGTGGAGACGAACTTGGATTGTGGCGTCTCCCCTTTGCTTGCAACCCTCGAACCAAATGCCTCCGTCAAACTGTCGTTCATTTTTTGCCGACATTCACGCCTGCTGAATGTTGCTGTTGCTGAGATTCTTAATAACGACTAACACGCGATTGTCCACCAGCCTATAAATTCGTAATTCAGTATAACATTAGAAGTAACAAAACCTTCCAAATTTATGACTGAAAAGAACGAAGAACTGATACTTGAATTTAAGACTTAACCTTACAATTGTTGGCTTCCAAATGCCTTTGTTACTTGGCTTTGTTTCTCACAGTCATAGGCCGAGGGTAGATGGCGAGTTAGGATGGCTGCCAATATACGTGCGTTAGTAAACAGAAAATTAGTAGCGTGACACAGCAAACGATCACTTAATTATAAGTGTTTGCACAAAGTCAAAAAGCTTACGTCTTTGGGATGATTTTGGATGTTTTGATAACCTGCTTATGTTAAACTATTTTACAAACCACATTATTTTAACAGTTGAGTTGCTCCTAACTAAACAACTAAGAAGTTTTCAAACTCAAAACATTTGATGTTGATTAGCAGTTATCAATAACTAATATAAATAATCACTGGATAACAAATATAAAAAAGGTATGACGATCACTTTCTTTTATCTCTAGATTAGAGCTTAAAAGACTATAAAATGAAGGGATAAATAAAAAGCTATTGGTCTCTAGTTTTGATATATGCGTTAAGGCTAATAATCATATATCACAACTTGAATTTTTATACACTTAGTTTTCAATGTTTGATTACATTGCAAAGAATTAATGTCAACTTGAACCGATATTCTTTGTAATTTACCCAAAAAAGTTATTTATAGTTTGTTATCCTATGAAGTGCAGCGTGAAACAGTCCATGGTAGCTATACCTCCGAATCCGAAAATAATGGAGCGTTGCAGTTCTGGCAGCCGTAACTGAACATCAGAAGTAGCTATTCTACTGTTTTACCATGCCAAGCCTGCTATCAAATCATTAATGTTAAGAACAAATTTTTAAAAGTTGCAATATTTTACAATAAACAATAAGGTTAGCACATACCGTTGCAGACTCCAGAAACCACCTAAAGCTACCCGTCCAATAGCAGGAACAACCAACTTTGTTGCTACTCAGAAAGAAGGAAAAAATAAATAAAACTGAAATGAGCTCTTTTTACAACGCATGGCACATCTTTACTGAAATACATTTCCAATTTAATCAACTTATAAGCGCAAAATTCTTTTTCAAAATTGGCTTCTTAAAAAGTTTGTCTATTACAAAGTACGGCTTAAAGAATGAATGTATGCTTTTAAACCAATTTATACACCACATTAACATACTTTCCACAAACATAACTGGAAATTGTTGGTCTATGTTCAGGGAAAACAATTACAAAAAGGCCAAGACCTTAAATGAAAGTGAAACAAAAGTCAAGAAAACTATACCTAATTTAGTAAAACATTCTCCGTCTTAATCAACATCGAACCCGAAAGCCTGAAGGCAAAACCGCTTCATCATTCCCTTCCCTCATCCTTCTCCCCGTACTACTACTAAATTTTGCCTTCCATCTTTTGCCTTCCTCCTTCGCTCTCTACCGCCACGTTCATAAACCGGCCCTCGGTATATCATCCAATCCAGGTGAATAGCAAACCGTATAAGTAACAAAAGCAAAGCCTATTAAAAAACATAAGGCATACAAATACAATACACACAAAACAGATAAAACATGGTCATGAACTTATTCTTAATGAAACATCCACATACATACCTGGATTGTCACTCTAAAAAGACAGTCGAAACCAAACAAACTCTTTGTCGCTTTAAAACCTAACGAAAAAAATAGAAAATAAATTAGTCGCCTCACAACACAAAGGTAAGGCAAATAATAATGGCTTTACGCTTAAAAGTTACAACCCTCTGCTAGTTTTTTTCTCCGTATCATCTTCTTTTGCGGACTGCGAAATCCCATCATTCGATCATCAGCCGTATGTTTCAAGCTATGGTTGATTATGTAATAAGGTTTTCGATCGAGCTTCAATCCATCTATATTGATGATGGGATAACATACAAAAACTCCCACAATTTGATTTGGGTATTTTTTTTTTCTGCATCTATGATTTGAGTCGGTGCATGTGTGTGTGGAAAGTTCTGGGTGTGTGTGGATTGTGAGAAGCTGATGAGAGAGATATACAATCGCTTATCTGCCATTGGATCGGGCCACGAAGAACCCAACGCCTGCAATGGGCTAACTCAAATGGGCCACGGATACTGTTCACAGAACGACGACGTATCTTTTCCCTTTTAATATATATAGTAATTATGAAAGCATGTTTAGAGCTAATAGTTAATACTGTGTAAAAGACACCACACTTATAAATCAAACTAATTATATGTACAAAGTGTCAGATATATATGATTTAATTGAAAGCGAGTTAACTAATCACCTACGGATAATGAATACTCCCTCCGTCCCAAAATAAGTGTCCAGTTTGACTTTTCAAAGTCAAACTGATTCAACTTTGACCTTAACTATTTTTGTGGGTGTTATATAATAGTTGATGAAAAATATATAAATGGATTGGGTTTTAAGTCTACTTTTCAATGGTAATATTTTTCGTCAAATATTCTATACCACAGAAAAAATATTTAAGGTCAAAGTCTAACCAGTTTGACTCTGAAAAGTCAAACTGGACACTTATTTTGGGACAGAGGGAGTATGTTAGGTACAAGTGTGTGTGCACATTTGTAACTAAAGAAATAAATGTATATTAATTTTATAGTACTAAAATCGGGACAAACATAAGTGGAAGAGACATGGATATTTGTCTTGCTAAATTAGAACCTAAATCATGGAAATCAAGAATATTCAAAGCATCGTGTATATTTGTTGAAAATGATTAGGCAACCACAGTAGTAATTAATTTATAATATAAATATATTAATATACGAAGTACATATTTGGAGAGATTCTTAATCCACTAGCGAGGACAAACCACCGTCACGAGCTTAACTTTGCCTAATGTTCATTCATAATTAAAAACAAAACTGAGTCCCCCAGCCAGTAGGCTATACTGTTTAGTTTGTGAGAAAATATTACCAGTCATGTTTATATCAACTTGAGAGAATATCAATCGTTTTTTTTAATATGATTCGTGAAGAACTATATTCAGATTAAAGAGCCATGAATTGTCGGATCGAACCAAAGACATGGTTTATAAAAGCATTTTTTTCCGGTCTCGTGAGAATATTTGCTCTAAAAAACAAGTGGCTTAAAGTTATCCTAAAAAATTTGTTGTATGTGGGAAATCCAAAGCTTCACCACCAGGCTTAGTATAAATACACAAACTAATGATCTCTATTCTCTCTAATATATATTTTTATAGGCTTGTGTATTTGTTAAATGGCTCAAAATTTTCACTAAATTAAATTAAAATTGATGCATATGAAGATAGTTTAGTGTGAGAACTAAAATACAAGGAATGCTAAAAAAAATAAATAAATAATAAATAAAAAAAATCATAAGATTTTATTAACTCCAAAACCAAAAGCGAGTAGACAATTTGTGATTTGCTTATTAAAGCATCAACTATGATATTTTATAAAAAGGTAAAATATGAAGATGTATATCATTTTATTAACCATGGTGGAAATGTGTTTCATATTTATGTGCAATGAAAATGTCTAATAACTTGAACCTCTTCTAAATTTAATGCTTTTGTGTTTAATGAAATTTTATAAAGCTTTAACAAGTTTATGATTATGAATAAAGATTTATAACAAAAAAGAAGTTTCATAAATTTGTGATTTAAGATGACTAAACACTATTATAAACTTTTATAAAGGTTTAACAGAGATATTCTCTTTGTATGCGTGATGTTAAGTTAACGTAATCTTCGGTTTACAAATTCATTCCATATTATTTGTTTGACTTGATTGATTTCTAGAACAAAAAGCTATTGAAAAAGCAAAATCTAAAATTAGTTGACCAAACATCAATTGGTAGAAAAACAAACCAACCCCTTATTCTTCCTTTTATCATTACATTTAATTTGCGCAAAAACAGGTGCATCATAAAGCTATAACATCAAATCTCATATATATATACACAAAGTTATTCAAGAATTAAAAGAAAAAATATATGTTGTGAACAAACAAAAAACAAAAGACATCTTTATTAAAAAGACCCATGATTCCAAAGCATAACTTCATTTTGTAAATCATTCAAAATAGCCACAATATGACTAATCAAAGGCCTATTTTTCCTTGAATTACTAACACAAGCACTAGCAACTTTAGCCAATCTAACAAGAGGCTTAATATCACTTGGCACCACTAATCTTGGGTCTAAAAACTCATCCATTTTCATTTCTTTAATCAATGGCAAACCCCATTTCACAATCAATCCTCCATCACTTCTTCTACCACTCAACAACTCTAACAAAACCACGCCTAAACCATACACGTCGCTCTCTTTCGAACCACCCTTCGGTTCGTGCCAATATTCTTGATCAACATAACCTACTAGCCCCTCTTTCTCATTGGGTGCTAAAAATGATAGACCATAATCTGAAATCTTGGCACTAAACTTAACATCTATTAATATATTTGAAGGCTTGACACAACCATGCACTATAGATGGTGCCATTTGTTCATGCAAGTACTCTAGCCCACGAGCCACACCGGCTGCAACTCTTAATCTTCGTCCCCAATCTAATAATGACGCGCCATCGGGGTTTTGGTGTAGGTAAAATTCCAAACTCATCATGCCCATAAACTCCATGACAACAATTCTCTCCCCCGGACCTTCGGAAAACCCTAATATTGATAACACATTAGGGTGATTGGCTAAAGCTAACCATTTTAGCATGGAAGAAAAACCTAACCCTATTCCTAAACCAGAATTTCTTAATACGAAACGAGGGTAAATTCGTTTCACGGCTACTAATTCACCTCCTGCTAACACGGCTGCATAAACCGTCCCTAAGCGTCCTTTTCCAATGATTCTTCTTTCGCTAAATCCATCTGTGGCAACATCAATGTCTACCAAAGTGTAGGGTGATGCACAAAGCTTTATAGAAGGACTTTCTTGATCAGAATTTTGATCATGGACCGTCTCGTTTGAGTTTATCCTCTTCTTCTTGTTCTTCCATACTATAAAGATAACTAAGATGATGAATATACATATAGCTAATGAAAGAAGAGCTAGAACTAGGCGATATGCTATACGTTCACCATACTTCATATTAGAGACCAAAGCAAAAGGCTAGCTAGCTTTTGGAATTCTTTCTGCTTGATAAAATTTGGAAAATTCTTGTGTTAGAAGTTTCTTGTGGTGCTTTTGAAGAGAAGTACATAGAAAGGAAGAAAAGTCAAGCCGACCAATTGAGAAACACTCAAACAAATTAAGATGTTAGATAGGAAGTTGGCTTATATAGGAGGCCAGGGTGTATATATAAATAACACATAACTTATGTAATGAGTAAGTATGCTTACTAATGTTTTAATATATAATCATTTTTAAAATGATAATTATGTTTCTTGTTTCAAATAGAAACTAAATGAATGGTGATGAAAATAGTGTTGAATGAGTAAATTAAATTAAATAGTTATAGTTATAAAAGTACTATAGAAGATAAAAATTTAATTTTAGAAGACCATAAAGTAAAACATTGATAATGTGTTATGCTTTAGATGAGAAATATAGATTATATCGATTGATCTTTGACTTGGAATGTGTACACATAGAAATTTTGAGATTTGTTTGATAATGAAATGTGGAAAATAATGCAAGAGAGTTTATGTACTTATGTTACTCATTCCCACACGTTTTTGGCATCCATGAGATGTCAAAATCTCATTTACCTCGAGCAAGAATTAGTAGTATCTGCACAATAAATATTATATATATTGTTCAAGGTATTCGATCATCTTACGTTTATTTTTATATAGAGGAATGCTAGAACCACATAATTTTTACAAAATATTTTCCACACAATGATGTGTCATGTAAACTTGTGGATGTATTTAAGAGAGAATTAAAAAGTAAGTTAGAGAATACCACTAACTATATGACACATCATTGTGTGGAAAACATTTTGTAAAACTTTTGTGGTTCTAGCATTCCTCTTTTATATATTTATACAAACCATTTTACGCCAGTACGCCGTAATATCATCTAAGGAAGCTAGTTAGATTAATATTTCCGTTAGAGTTTTAATCATTCGTACGTGAGTTTCAGTCTATTCAACTAACTTTGTCAAACTTTTGGACTACAACGCCACTTATAGAAAAATAAAAATCAAGTCAATGATGTAATTAAAGTGTCTAAAACTTCAATAGTAAGAAAGAAAGTTAATGAAATTGTAGCAGTCAAAGCCATAAAAATCATACTTGAAAATGACCCTTTACCAAAAGCATCTGTAAACTCTTTTAAATCAGTGTATCTGAGCCTTTGACTTATTGGGCCAAAGAAAATACTTTATAAACTAATTCTATGTGGGCTTGTTCAATATTTAAAATCAAATGATTCGAGCTAGCCCGTCAGACGCATGATGCCATGATCCTACAACCAATTTCATGCGACAAGATATTGAACAAAAGTACATTTGAAGAATATTAGGCTAAACACAAGAATGAGGGTCAATCGCCCTCATTTTATCTGCTACGTCAGCTTTCTCTCTCCGGCGATTGGTTGCCACAGTAAGGTGACCTACACTACAAAAAACATACCCCACAAAAATACCTTTTATATTTAATTAACTACACACAAATACACACAACAACTTGGATGATCTAGATCGCCAGGACGACCTAGATTGAGATATGGATCGATCCTTCATGGCTACACACAAATACACACAAAAATACCTCAGTCTCCCATCATATTCGATCGATCGATGTGCCACAAAAGGGATGATCGACTGAGATTGAGAAATGGATAGATCCTTCATGGCTTACTGTGTGTAGCCTTACACCCTGGCCTACAGTTTAATTCTATGGTTCAACTTTGGATCTAACCTAATCTATAAACATAAAACACAATCAAACAACATTTGAAGAATGTAGATAATTTCATTCATATGAATTCATGCAAATATGCTTTGCATTTCGTATAAATGGTAAACGGACGGGGGTTTTTCTTGTTCGAGTTACCCAAAAAGAATAATCCGTTTATTAAGATGCACGCGGCTCAACCAGCTTATCCACAGGAACGTTAATGACCCTTTTCCTTGGCAACCCCTTATTATATATTTTGTGAGGTTTGAAACTTTGAACCTTAACTTTTTGTCAAGATATTAGACATGAGGTCTATAGCATTAGGTTTAGTGATAGTTGCTAAGCTTTTTGTATATGATGTTAATATTATACAACTTATGTTTATTATTTTTTTAAGAAGGGTGATACATAATTAAATAATAACAATTATATATTTATATGCCTAAATTTGAGGCTAATCTATACATCATATGACAAGTTGAGCATATATTTTCTCCCTCCTCATTATAGCCTTTGATTATTTCATGTGTTGTGATCTTTTTGTTAGACATGAAATTATGTACGTAAATCACTTATCTTTCTTTAACCAATTAAAAGTGAGTATCACGATTCAGATTCAAGATTCGAGTGTATTTCTTATCTATTTGGGCATTTACACAATGGTGGCAGTTTACTATCGCAAATGTCTAATTAACTAGTTAAGAAGTGTTATGAGAAAAAAAATTCATTAATTAGTTTAATCACAACTCGTAACAAAAGCTTATTTAAAACAAGTGATTATTGCATGATGTTAAGGGTTAGTTTTTGAGGAAGTAAGTTGTCACTCAAATTGAACACACAAAAGTCATGCTGATCTAAACTTTTTGAGGATGATTCATTTTCTTAAGCTACCAGAAATACCCACTTCATGACCGAGAACACTACTGTCACATCACATCTCTCTACAACAACTTTATTACCAAATTAGTATAGTGGGGTAGACCGAGGACACAACCAAAAACATACTCTACTTAATTACTCCCTCCGTCCCATATTAAGTATCCGCTTATATCATGCACAAAGTTTTAGAAAATTCCACTAACTACACTCTCCACCAATCAAATATCATTTTTACCCACTAAAGTCTCATCTCATTGGTTGAAATAGAATATGGACACTTAATTTGGGACATCCAAAGATTCCATTATGGACACTTAATATGGGACGGAGGGAGTATTTAATAAAACACCCACATACGGGCGGACCTATATAGTGGGTTTGGGGTGGGGGTGCCTTCATGGCTAGCCCAAAAAGAAAATTTTTTTTTTTTTTTTTTTTTTTTTTTTTTTTTTTTTTTTTTTTTTTTTTTTTTTTTTTTTTTTTTTTTTTTTTTTTTTTTTTTTT
>LBNU01015097.1:1892-91854 GCA_014162995.1 Artemisia annua | reverse complement strand
CCCCCCCCCCCCCTTCCTGGCTTTCTACGAAACGAGGAAACGAAACTGTGATGACTGACCTTAGACGCAACCGTGATATCTTTGCACAACTCCAGGGCATACAAACGCGGAAAACGCGTTTTAAGGGGCACACCATCAACCGAGACACTTTTGAATGTTGATTTTTGCGTCATAGCGTTAATTTTGTTGAAAAATCTCGAATTTTTATAAAGCACCAAATTTTTTTTTAAAAATTAAGTAGTCTTGTTTGATTTTTCATAAGTAAAAAGTCATCCATTTTTAAAAAATTTTGTAAGTACTCTTGATTGATTTTTCATAAGTGCACCGTATGAATTTGTGTTCTGGCTACGTCCTAGAGGAGAATGTTAAGACTCTGTTTGGGTCGAGTCCAAGCTCTCCAACACTAAGTTTCAATTTAAATAGTTAGATATATTAATAACCAGAATCATGATTCTGACTTTGATACATGAAAATATAAATACCAAACACTTGTATATTTCCTAACTACTAAAGATCATTACATAATTCACCTTCTTTTACAAACCAAAACTCATCCACCACTCCACACCCCAAACCAAGAACTAGAAAGGTTTGTCGCACTTTTTGCTTTCATCGATTGTACCATACGACTCATAAATGGATTTAAAAACCGACGATCAGCAAAAGAAGAGAACCTGGCCCCCATTTGTTTCAACACTGTAGTATAGTTGAGCTCATCAATAAACCGACTATTTAACAACAATGTTTAAGCAACACTACCATGATCCGATGCATCATCATAGTAGTAAGGCGTTAACTTCCCGTCTTTTGAAACAAACCTCATGGGATTTACTGAGCCAATCTCTTGCAACATCTTCACAACTCTTCTCATTGATGGCCGGTTAATAGGTAGAGGGCTAGTGCATAAGAGACCGACATTGAGGACTTTGCATATTTCTTCCTTGAAGCATGAATCTAGCTTTGGGTCAAGCACGACATCTACGCCTTTTTGGTCCAATGTGGTGCACACCCATTTAACCAAATCCTTTTCTCCGAACTCAGGGTCAACTGGAAGTTTCCCCGTTACAAGTTCAAGAATTACAACACCAAAACTGTAGATATCGCTCTTTTCATTCACTCTTAATGTATATGCGTATTCTGCAAGATGTAAAAACGGTTTAGTGATTCAAAACACAACACAACTAAACTAAACTAATACAGTAGTACATTATCTATAAGAATCCTATTACTAGAATTTTGTATCCATTTGGTCGAATCACGAGAAACTATGCTACACCATCTTGTACCTCAGGCCTTGTGATTCGTATATTTTTATTAAAAAAATCCATATTATAGTTTATGTAATCTAAAACAGTTTTCCCTATGGTTTACTGAATGCTCTTTCCGAGGTCGAGACGTATAACTAAAACGGGTCCTGCATTTTAACTTGCATCTTAAGCAGTAAAATGTGTACATTGCAAGAGTTGCGAACACAACATTATATACGAGGTGTTTATGATTGGTTATTGAAGCGCTTATCTGCTTAAATTTAAAGCGGATAAGCAATTTGGAGTATTTGGATAAACTTCTTTTCTGCTAATCTTTATGTAAAAAAGCACTAAAAAATAAGTATGTCCATAAATCTGAAATCAAACATTGCAAATAATATAGGATCGGATAAAAAGGTGAAAAAAAGGTCGAACCTGGAGCAATGTAACCACAAGAACCCGCAATGACAGACATGGAGTTACCACCTTTCTCATTACCATCAACAACTTTAGCAACACCAAAATCAGCCACTCGAGCACCAAAATCACCATCCAATAAAATGTTATTTGATTTTACATCTCTATGAACAATAGCTGGAACACAATCATGGTGCAAATAAGCAAGCCCCTCAGCAGCATCCACTGCGATCTTGTACCTCGTGGGCCAATCAAGTAGCCCGCTTTTACTACTATGAAGTAAATCACCCAAGCTACCATTCGGCATGTACTCATAAACCAAAAGCTTACACGTTCTTGTAGAACAGCAACACCAGAGCCGAACAATGTTTTTGTGTCTAATCTTCCCTAACGTCTCCACCTCAGCCTCAAACCCGTTATCCAGAACCGAAGTTGAGACGGACCCATTTTCAAGATCCTCATCATCACCCTTTTTAGAACTTGACCAAAGCTTTTTAACGGCCACAGCGTCGCCATTGCTCAAAACAACTCTGTACACTTTTCCGGACGACCCACTTCCAATCACATTATCTTCGTCAAGAGCACCCAAGATTTCATATTCACTAAAACTTAACTTGTGAAATGACATTAAAGTCCATTTTGATTTATCGATTGAATCTTTTGATTTCTTGAAATTCTTGTATCGCCAGAAGAACCATCCCACACCAACAATGAGTATACAACCAGTTAATACAAAGATCGATCTAAGCAACCAAATGTAACCCACATTTCTGGTAACATTTTTCCCATCACATAAGCCCTCGATATCACCACAAAGTCCCGGATTACCCAAAAAGCTAGTAATGTACATCTTCTTAGCATAAACTGGTGGGATATCGCCGGTGAGACTATTACTCGATAAATTGAGCTGATTGAGTCTCAAATTCTGTAACCCAACCGGGATTTTCCCCGAAAACTGATTCCTCGACAAATCAAGGTAGTTCAAAACAGATAACTCCCCAATCTGATCAGGAATATTACCCGATAACTTGTTGTTAGCTAAATCAAGCTCATTTAGCTTCTTCAAAGAGCTAATTCCACTCGGTAATCCACCCGTAAACCCATTGTTATGAAGATCAAGCTTAGTTAACTGTTCAAGATTAACAATGCTAGCAGGCAAAGACCCCGAAAACATATTATTACTACCCGAAAACTCATTCAAACTGTCCAAAAACCCAATCTCATCCGGCAACTCCCCCGAAAACTTATTATGAGCTATATTCAAAGTTGATAAATTCCCCGCCCCAGCTATAGTTTTCCCAATCCCCCCAGACAACGAATTCTCAACTAACTCAAGTAACGACACTTGTGGCAAACCCCAAAACCCTACAGGAACTTCGCCCGAAAGCTTATTATACCCTAACCTAACGCGTTTCAAGCTCCTACATTTACTAAAACTACCCGGTATTTCACCCGAAAAAGAGTTATGTATCATTAACACCTCTTCCAAAACGCCCTTATCACATAAACTACCCGGAATTCGACCCGAAAACATATTATTAGAAACATCTACCCAAGTTAAAGGAGAATTTTTTCCTAAAGATTCGGGTAACTCACCGGTAAACCTATTTCCAAACACTCTCAATTCATATAAATTACTCGAATTCGATATAATATCAGGAAATTTACCTACAAATTCATTTTCATACAAATTTAAAGACTCAAGCTGCAAAGAACAAAGCTCTTCAGGCACATTACCAGTCAACAAGTTCATTGACACATCAAGAAGCCTTAGTGACGTCATCTTTGACCAACCCATTTTTGGCAACTCACCGGTCAACGAGTTATTATAAAGCTCAATCTGCACCACATTTCTCAACTCGGTCAACGAACTCGGTATTGACCCAGTGAGTTTGTTTATAGCCAAGTCAAGATCCACGAGTTGACCGAGTTGACTCAGTGAGTCAGGAATCGGTCCTATTAAGTTGCACCCGGTTAGCCACAACACCTCAAGATTCTTCAACCTTCCGATCTCCGCCGGAATCTCGCCGGCGGTGAACGGATTATACGACAAGTTCAGCTGTTTCAACGTTGTTATGTTTCCGACCACCGCCGGAATCTTGCCGGAGATTAAGTTATCGACTAATGAGATCACTTCAAGGCTCTGAAACCGCCCATAACTCGCCGGAATTTCGCCGGAAAAGTTATTTCCGGTCAAATCAAGAACTTTCAACTCTGTCAACTCCGGCAAACTCTCCGGCAGCTCACCCGTTAAATAATTCTGAGCTAAGTTCAAATGCTCAAGCTTCCGGCATGACGTCAGCTCATCGGAAAGTGACCCATTAACAGAGTTGTTAAAAAAAGATATAAACTTTATCTCATTCAGCATGCAAAGAACCACCGGAAAAGGTCCGGCTATATTTGCATTAGATAAATCAACAGAAACAACTGAACCGGTTGAACCCGGTTCAGAGCATGTAACTCCGGTCCAGCTACATGGGCTATCATCACCGGTCCAAGAGTGAAAAAACCCATCTGGGTCATCAAAACCAAGCTTCATTTTATGCAAGTAACCAGCTTCTTGACTCAAACCATAACAACTACTTAACGGTAAAATCAAGAAAACCAAACACAACAACATGTTCATGTTTTTTTTACAAGGTTGTTGTTTTTAGAATGTTTTTAAAATGAAGGAAAGAAAGATTTAATAAAAATGTGAAAGAGAATGAACCCACATATTTAAAGAGAGATAAAGGAGGGAGGGGGGAGAGTTATTTATAGAAGGTTGTTTAATAAGGTGGTCCAAGTGTACACAAATCACGAGGAGGGTGTTAATTATGATTAGATTTTTTTTATGAAAATGAAAATAGTAGTAGCCGACAGTGGTGTAAATTTGCCTTGGTTTCTGGGGAAGTGAAGAGAGTTAAACAGAAAGATGGTAAAGTGGGAGTGTGTTAGAAAGTGTTTAAGTGTGTGTTCTTTTTTGGGTGGTGGGTGGGATTACGATGATGATGATGATGATGCTGAGGTGGAAATGTTAATAAAATAGTTCTATCTTAGTTATGGTGGATATTTGGATGTCATGTGGGTTGTGTCATATTTGATTTTTTTTTATAGAATCTTTTGTTAAGGATGTACAGTAACTTTTTTTTTTTTTTTTTTTTTTTAAGAAAGGATATACAGTAAATATTGGAGGTTATATTAGACATGATGTAATCTTTTGTTCACTAAAACCTTCTCATTCGTTGTTTCTTTTAAGGATGTACCATTTTTTTATTTTTTTTATTATTATTATTTTTAATAAAAAAAACTTGTTAGTTGTTCAGGTTCAGCAATAACATTCAATTAGGTATTGAATGGGTAAAAGTCTCGGATGCGACTCGAACTTGAGACCTCCCCTAAACAAACATCATCTCCATAAAGCATCTTAAGTAAACCTTAGTGGCCGCCAACTGAGCTAACCCAGTTGGTTGATGCATCATCTTTTTAGTTTCAAGATATTCATCATTCAAGTTCTTGTATCTAGGTGTAACGGTGATCACGAACATTATCATCAACTCAGCATCATACTAGTTCTCTCTCTCTCTCTCTCTCTCTCTCTCTCTCTCTCTCTTAACATTACCACATGATGTAATGAGACAACTAACATTACCATTTACCACTTAAACATATCTCGATATACCCAACATCTCAACTCTCGCGCATGCACATCACATACATGACCGACATCAAAGTCAATCGCCACCAAATCCAAGTTCTTGAAAAAAATATGGCATATGATGCGTTTAGCGGAGGGGTTGGTACGGGCATAGGAAGCATGATAGGGGAATGAATCGTCTCCAACAATCCAAACCCCTGTTATACCTAGTCTTATGGCATTTTCAATGCATGTTTCGTCAATGACTATTTTTTATCAAATAGTCATTAGAGGATTTTTTGTTTTTTACCAATCGAAATGAAACACTTTTATTTTCAAGTCACTTGAGGAATAATTTGAGCTTAATCTCCAACGCACCAAATCTATTATATTATAGTATGTACGTAAAAAGTCATTTGAAAAGCTTTTTTACATTTAATAAGCTTTTTGTTTAATAAGTCAGTAAATAACTTAACTTATTGCTATGCTCATATAATTTACTTGTATCATACTTAAACACGAAACCATACATTCAACCAATGGCGCAGCTATTAAGGGGCAAGGGGGGGCGTCCGACCCCCCGAAATTTTTTTTGCGATGTAGGGGGTATATAGTTTTCGTGTAGAAAAATTTCGGTATATTCGGTTTCGACCTCCCATTTTAATTGTAATTTTTTTTTTTATATATTAAGCAATAGAATTGATCCATTACATTTTACATAAGCCAATTTACCCAATAACCCAAACTAAAATACATTACATAATTTTTATATAACCCACTAAAAGAAAAAAAAATAAAACCGGCCCACTAAAAGATAAAAAAATAGTAATGGAACATTGAACCAACACAAACAATTACAATTAACAAAGTAACTCTAATTTCTTCAATGAATCGAACCAGGTATCAACCGTTTGTCTCCTTTTTAATGTTTAGTTGTCTTGGACAAATGTTTAGTTTTTTAGTGATTGAAACTTTTTTTTATATAATAATAGTATTTAATTTTTGACCCGACTAGAGCTGGCAAATTGGGTACCTGTTAAGACCTGTTAAGACCTGTTAAGGGGAAAAATGTACTATGCAATTTTTTTATTTTTTAAAATAATTGTTTTTAGTATTCTAGGGTTCAATATTTAACTTATTTGATACATAAAACGCTTATCTGTCATACTCAAACCACCAAAGCCAAGTGTTAAACGAGTCGTTTTCATGTTTGAAACTTATGTTATTCGCGCGCTCCGAACCTGTTAAGACCTGTTAAGACACGATTTGCCAGCTCTAGACCCGACCCGAATCGAATCACCGACCCGAACATATTACCCGAAAAATAGCGTTAGAAAAAAAAATTAGATCCCGACCCTCCACTGAAAATTTTCAAGCTTCGCCACTGCATTCAACACATACACATAAAAACTACTTTTCTATCATCACTAGACTGCATCTCATAATTGTTCCTCACGCGCGAAGGAATAACTTTCATTCCCAGTAAAATTGTTTGGTTAAAGTGTCTTGTTTTTTAGAATAGGCATGAAATCCAAAAAAAATAAGCATTTTTTAAACCCTCACTGATAATGGTTTTTTAAACTCATTATCATACTTATATTCAGGGTTCTTAAGGGATTTAGTAGTATTTGGGCTAGTATTAAAGAATTACTAATATAAAGGATATGGGCTGTATGAGAATATATGAGAATATGAGATTACGAGACTTGGGCCTAGTAACTTTATAAACCAGTTTCAAGTTTTCAACTGATTTCTACCACTCATATAACGAGTGAATCAATGTGATAAATATATAAATTTATAAAATAATAATAATAATAATAATAATAATAATAATAATAATAAGAAGAAGAAGAAGAATAATAATAATAATAATAATAAATAAATAAATAAATAAAAATTATGCCGCTTCTAGTCACGCCTTAAAAAACGTCGTGGCTTCGTTATGGCTCCTAAGGCTTGAGGCTTGACAATGCAGTCACGCCACGCTATTTAAAACCTTGCTTATATCAATTGTAATTTCATAATACAAATCAAACGCCCGTTTGGTATACAACAACAGTATGCAAAATAATTTGAAAAACATTTATCATTGGATTTTACTTTTAATATGAAATCTAAACGAGAAGGACAAAAAAATTGAAGTGGTGGTGCTGTGTGCAGAATAAATTGTACAAAAGCAATTTGCAGGAGTGTCAAAATCAACAGCTAGATTATGCAATGAGTGTAGGCATCAAATCATCTGAAGAAAAAAAGCCAAAGAAGAAATACAGTGTCAAGAAACCAACTTCCAAGAATTTGACACCTAACAAAAAAATAAACAATAAAAAATCCCAATAAAAATACTTTTGGGTTACTCCAGATTTAATAATGGCATAGGATAGTATCACTTAGATAAAAAAAAACTTAGATGAATAATGGCACACTTTTTTTTCTTTTTTCTTTTTTCTTTTTAAAATTTATTTTTTATTATAAAATAACAAAACTAAAAGTATGAAACAGAAAATGTAAAATTGAAAAGTTAAAATATTAACAAACATAAAACAAGAAACAAAAAACTGTAAAATATATTTTTTTTGTTCACATAAAATAGTTTAAGGAGTGTGCCACTAACCTGTAGAGGTACCACTAACATCTTTTAATAATTTGACAACATCTTTTTGTCTATATGTTTTTTTCAAGTAAAATGATATTTATGCCTATTTATTTTATTTATCACAAATCTCTCTAACTAAATGATAATGGTATTTAGATAAATATATGGAGGAGATTTAATGGAACCTAAGTGTCAAGCGTGCAGTGGTTAAAAGCATAAATTAAAAAGAAAAACTATAAATATATATGGCGCGTTTAGTAAGGAGGTTTTCCAGAAAAACCTAAGAAAATAGAAAACGCGTTCAAATTGAGTTTTTTCCAAAAGTTTTCTTGGAAAAATGGAAAAGCTGTTTTCCAAGTTTATAACTAAGTTTTGGAAAACTCCCTTTATGAGTTCTCCATAGGTTTTCCATTTTAGAAAACTCCATCCTAAACACGTTTTCAAGTGTTCTCTAGAGAAAGAATAGCTCCCCCATTCTCCAGAAAACTGAAAAATGAAAACTAAAAAAATTTTTCCGTTACTAAACGCGCCCATAACATTCTTTGTTTGTTATTCATTTATCCCAGTACTTAGCCTAGCAGCTTATTAAATGTGGAGTATAAGCTAATCCATACACTTAATATGAGCTTATGGATTTTATGGTATATAAGACACAGGGTACTCGTGCGCTACAGTGGCAAGTTCCTAAAATAAATGTTAACAACATCAGAAGGCAAAAGTTATAGCTATGAGTTATAAACCGTTCGAGTTCATGCCCGTTGGCCCGTGCTTGTTCAGGCTAGAGGCCATTTGGCCCGTTGTCCATCGGGCTTGAATATTTGTATAATGTGCTTTATTATTTGTATAATGCAGAAATTGTGTTTAAGTTGGTTGTACAACATGCTTGATAATTTGTATGTCATGTAAGGGAGTGGAGTCATGATCTCATGCCTCCCTCATGCCTCACCACCTACCAATAATATCATTCCACCTCATTCATGTCTCTCTCATGACTCACCATAGTTTTTTAGTACCAACCATGATCCCATGTCTCACTTAATTTTATTTTTTTGTCCCACTCTTTCATGTCGTTCAACGGTTATATTTTTTGTCCCACTCTTTCATGCCTCAACGGCAATACATGCAGAGGGAGTCCATTTCGAACCCATGCCTCACTGGTGGCGGCGGTGTTGCCGCTCGGCATGGGTCCATGCCGTTCCATGACGTCCTCTATTGCCAACCCCTAAATGGTGTTTTGATAACTGCATTAATTGCATTTGTTGACCAGTTAATTAATTAACTACATTAAATATCTTGACCACATTAATAGTGATTTGTATTAGATTTAATGTTAGTAAATGTGTTTTAATTAGTTGTACTTTTAGCTTAAGAACTTGTAATGCTGAATTTTAAGTATTTCTATTTAAAGATTGTATTTAATGTTAGAAATGTGTTTTAATTAGTTGTATTTTTAGCTTAAGAACTTGTAATTATATTTAATATTAGAAAGTGTGTCTTAATTAGTTGTATTTTTTAGCTTAAGAACTTGTAATGTTGAATTTTAATTAACTTTTTTAGAAGACCTAAATGCTTTATAAGTTAGTATGATAAGAGGCTTATATAACAAAAGTATGATAGATAGCTCAGTCAAACACTACTTAAATAAACGGTATACTTCATTAAAACTTAACTAGTAATTCATCGCTTAGCTTCATACTAGATTCGTATCATTTTTCAACTTTCATCACACATCACTTAATCGCACATATATCTCACAAAAAGTATTTGAATTATACATAAATACATGCATTATTCGCGTGTGGCCACACACAAGGATTCAGTACATTTCATATCGTCGGTCACTCAGAGGAAGAAATATGTATGAAATGAAGTGATGTAAATGAGTCATGCGAAGCTCACCTCATCCACGTCGGCCCTAACACATAAGACCTGGTTCGACTATAAGCACTTAGTATGATATCTTTGAAGCAAAATACGCAACTCAAAAATAATTGGTGAAAGCGAAAAATACAATACCTAGTATGTTAATTACTAAATAAGTTATACACATATTTTTGTATGTATATTGTTATATTTATTTCGACTCTTCCATTTAATGATTATAGTCCAGTTATTGAATGTAAATTTTCTTGGTATTCTAATGTAACAATGCTTAATGATTATGTTAATTACACGAGATTAGAACTAACATAGATTTAGATCCAATCATTGTAAAGATAGATCGTTGATTAATTTATCACTTTCCAAAGAAAACTTGTGTTGAAAAAACCTTGTGTTATAACTACAATAGAGATATAACAAGGATTTGAATTACGTATTCACTTGCAGCTAGTCACGTAGACTATGTGTTGTGACTAGCCACGTCGGCTACACGTTGCAACAAGTAAGGCCGTGTTTCATACACATGTTAATGCTAGCGTCACGTTGTAAGAAGCGACTCTACCTTTGATAACTAAAAAGAAAAGTAACGGATGACATTAATGTGCCCTGAGTTACAAATACCAAATTGTCTCACGGCGTAACAAACACACACGCTAGTTACAAAACCAACAAAGGATTAATTGTTTTACTGTTTCAAAAGACTATGATCATATTACTAGCCAATTCAGTTAGTCTTGCAAACAAAAACTTTTTAAGTTTTTTCTTGGGGTGTGTTTAGATTTCAGTTAAGTTAATGTGGGCGCAAAAACATTAAAAAAAAATTAAAAAGTAAAAAAATAAAAATAAAATAAAGTAACTTGTTGCCGGTTTGATCGTAACCGGCTATATTAGCACAAATTTGAAACTGCAAAGTTGTATGGACTAATATAATACAGCTTAACGTCAAAAATCAATTTTTAGAATTCAGTTGTATAACTTTTTGTAGATTATTAAATATAATAGATGTCTTATGGATTTAATTTTCCAAACTATAATCTTATTATTATTTGAAAATTATAATCATAACAAATTTTGTGTGCAACACCTGAAATACTTACTACTCGTTATATAAGCTTTGTACAAACAATGGTTTGATTCAGTGTACAATCAAAATATACTTTAGAAGTTTCAATGTTTTACATCTCAAACATTGTCTCAAAACAAATGAAAATCTTGCTCAAAAATAAAGAAAAAGATACTCCAATTGAAAAGGAGAAAACCAATAATCGATAAATCCACATTTTTGGTGTGTACAAATATTGGTATTTTATTCTATGTTTTTTTTGAAGTTGAGAAATTTTAGAAAATCTAGATGGAGTTCTGAAGATCAAGGAAGAACGAGGACACTTTCCCACGAGTCAACAGCTCTAGTTTCCTCGTTTGGTCTTGTCTTGTCCACGAAAATCGATATCATATTAAATTTCTGTATAGTCTCTTTTCCCTAAATAAATGCAAACTAGTGTTTTATATTAGTTTCTATCGGTATAAAAAGTTCGATTAGTTCTTAATAAAAATAATAAAGGACATGCAAGTTACTTCATAATTTCATATGTCTTCGTAATTAACCATCGTAATCTTTTGCTCCCAGTGTCTTATGTTGTTTCCATTTACTTGGTCATAAAGATTAACAAATTTAACTAACCAACTTTCATAATGAAACAATTAACAAATATAAAAGGTTAGTAGTAAGGAATTACACATGTATTATGAAAGTTTAAATTTTAATATAAATGAATCAAAGAATTTACTAAGTTTGTTTACGAAATAACCGTCAAAGTTGAATGACAATATTCAGTGATTTTTTTGGGTAAATCCAAATGCGTCTAATCACACTTTAACATAAATCCAAACTACGTTAGTGTTAAAAAAAGAACTATGCTAACAACTTAGTTCATATGGAAGAGTAAACGCTCTCTTGAATGTGCATCACATTAATTGCAAGATATATCATTTACTCATTTACAATATTCTCTTGTATTGCCAAAGATCGAAGTGAATACCCGTGGGAAATAGGGACGTATCAAATATTTAACTGTGTAGTACACTACGTTAAATGTTTAAATTATTGAAATGCGTCTAATCACACTTTAAGAAATAATGTTAACAATTGTTTGACCTTTCTACCAACACTTTTACTTCCTTTGATTTTCTTAAGCGTTTTTCTACTTATCTTCACAAGAAAGTTTTCGCCTAAAGTTTCAGAGACTTTGANGTTAACAAATATAAAAGGTTAGTAGTAAGGAATTACACATGTATTATGAAAGTTTAAATTTTAATATAAATGAATCAAAGAATTTACTAAGTTTGTTTACGAAATAACCGTCAAAGTTGAATGACAATATTCAGTGATTGACTTAACATAAATCCAAACTACGTTAGTGTTAAAAAAACAACTATGCTAACAACTTAGTTCATATGGAAGAGTAAACGCTCTCTTGAATGTGCATCACATTAATTGCAAGATATATCATTTACTCATTTACAATATTCTCTTGTATTGCCAAAGATCGAAGTGAATACCCGTGGGTAATAGGGACGTATCAAACATTTAACTGTGTAGTACACTACGTTAAATGTTTAAATTATTGAAATGCGTCTAATCACACTTTAAGAAACAATGTTAACAACTGTTTGACCTTTCTACCAACTCTTTTACTTCCTTTGATTTTCTATATTAAGCGTTTTTCTACTTATCTTCACAAGAAAGTTTTCGCCTAAAGTTTCAGATACTTTGATACTTTTCTAATATATCTAAGTTAAGAATAACTTATGGTTAAGGATATTAAGGGGAATTAATGAGTTATTGTCAATACTCATTGACTATATCATCTTTTTTCATATTCAGAACTTCACTTACCGAGTTCCGTCTCAAAAAGCGGTGAAACTTTCTTAGTCTCTTGTAAACTCTGAAGATAACTCCATGAATATTCATTTATCCAGGAACTTCATTTATACATGAGATATTTTATGTTCATCTTAATCAAAGACCACCGAGTTCCAAATTAGCCCAACACTTATTAGACTGGCTTTTCTAATTTCTTTTCTCTAATGTTACTGAAAAAAGAAGTAAATTGTCTTTGTTGAGCTCTACGAACATATGTGCATGATTTCTCATGTTTATGTAAGATGAGGCTACTCGCAGTAATGGTTCACGATCGACATACACGATCGGTTCCCAATCGATCTTCTTTCTGTGGGGCAATCGATCGTCAATGTTTTTTTTGTATCATGGTCGCATATACGGTCGACTCACATACACACATAAAAACAAAACTCCCACTTTCCAATTAATATTATTAAGGTCGCCTTTACTGGGGCACCCAATCGCATGTAGGTCGTTGGAGAGAGAAAGCTGACGTGACAGAGAAAATGGGAAAGATTGACCCTCCTTACTGGGGGCAGCCTTAGGTCTAATGATGAGGGTGGTGACCATTTTTAATCAATGTTACGTCATTCTTTTCACCGTTTTCTCATTACTTTACTTTAGCCAAAAAAAACTATAATGTAAAATTTTTAAAAGATTTGGTTTTTTTTCGTAATTTACCCCTTATAGAAAACCAATATATAGTGTAATTTATAAAATTTATCAAAGTATGCCGCTCGAACAAAACTTTCTCACTCTGCCCTTGGATGCATGGTTACCGTATTTCTCATTCTTGGTAACCTTTTATTAATACCACACTTAACACGCACATCCTACTTAGGATGCGCTTGGCGAAGGGCTTATAAGAACTTATAAGGGCTTAAGCTTTGTTTGTCACACAGGCTTATAAAAACTTTTTAAAACAGTAAGCCTCCATAAGCCCAAGCCAGTTGAAACGGGCTTATAGGGCTTATAATTAGGCTATGTTTGGAACGGGGTCATTGGGCTTATAGTGGCTTGGGCTTTTAAAATAAGCTTTGTTTGTCACAGACTTATGAAAGCTTTTATAAGCTATAAGCCTCCATAAGACCAAGTCCATAGAAAAAAGCTTATGCGGGCTTATAGCTAGTCAAATTACTTAAATATATTTTAAAATATAATGGATTGTCACAGAAAAACTGAAAATATATAAGAATTTGATATAATGTATTTTTAAGCGATTACATTAATAAGTTTCAAGCTACAACTAATTCTCGAAACTTTAATAAAATATAAGCTTCAACTTTCTACTTATAATATAACCTCCAGCTCCAGCCCCAACCCTAACCCCGACTTCAGCACAGCCCCAGCCCTAGCTCCAGCCCCAACCCATTGCATCAAACATACCCTTAGTCAAATTACTTAAATACCCTACAAAATATAGTGATTATCACGTAAAAGATGAAAATATATCTGAATTTAATTTGATGTATTTTTACGCGATTTTACATTTATAAGCTTCAATTCCAAATAATTTTTCAAATATTTTATAAAAACATAAGCTCCAGCTTCCAGCTTGTAATATAAGCTCAAGCTCTAGCTCTAGCCCCAACTACAGCCCATTTCGCTAAACATACCTGTAAACAAACAAATACCTAAAACACATTCACACTCATAGGTTGTATTTGGTACAAAGCTTCTAAAAGCTTATTGGGACTTGAACTTTTAAAGTAGCTAGCTTCTAAAGTGGGTATGTTTAGTGAAATGAGCTGGAGTGAGTGGCGGAGATAAAGGGGGGTCCGAGGGGTCACGTGANATTTACCCCATCGACAAAAAAGTTCTGACTCCGCCCCTGGCTGGAGCTGTAACTTATATTATAAGCCGAAAGTTGGAGTTAACATTTTATAAAATTGTTTGTCGACTTAGCTGGGGTTGAATTTTATCGATGTAAAATCACATAAAAATATATTAATTTAAATTCAAATATATTTCAGGCTTTCACGTATTAACCATTATACCTTCAAAGATATTTAAGTATTTTGATTAATTATAAGCCTTTATTTGTGCATTTTAATGAGCTTGAGATCAGTGTGACAAACAAATATTTAAAATTTTATTTTCTGTCCGGTAAACACACTCACCACTAATTAGAATAATTTTTGAGTCTTTCATGCGTGGTCTTAAAAAGTAACATAAAATGCTCTAGTTTAAAACAGTAGTATACACCTTTAAGTACTTGCTCGGTATGTACCACGCTATAGGTACTACCAAGCCAGTTTGGTGTCACAAGACTGTAACTTTGTCTTTCACCTTCTTAAATTTACGATGGAACCAAAGGTGAAAAGACTCATGCGTGTCGTTGCATGCAAACAGGTGTTATGAGAATTCCCCAGAGATATCAGAAGTTTATCTACTCTTTAACTTAGTTTTGCATGTACTTTAAATAAGTCAAATTCATTTAAGTTTTCGCCAGTTTCAACTAACCATTATCAGATTTTAATAAAGTTGCAGTTATATTAATTAAATGAAATTCTCCCATGCATGGCGGTTCCGCAAGTAGTAACAAAATAAGAAAATGAACATTAAAGCTCATGATACTTCATGCAAAGTTGCATAAATATAGCGTTTGTGATTCAGATATTAGATATAGTATATTAAGGTACAACAAGAACTAATGCAAGTAACAAACTAGACTCTAATGCTAAAAGCACGTATATATATCGGGACGGAAACAAGGTAGGTATCCGGAAGTCTTGGCACCCTCACGCAGTCACGCATAGTGTTAATTTTTATAGAAAATCTTTAAAACTTTTTTAAATGTAGCCGGTCCAATCAAAATATACGATGTCTCTAATCTTGTTGAATTTTTCTTAAATGCGCCTTATCATTTAATTTTGGTTCCACCCACCATATATATATTATCGCCAACTACGATTGAACAGTTCAGGCCCTCACATCACGCGCGCGTATACATGCACACGCTTAGTGAACAAAATCTTGAGGGGAAAAAAAAACATAATACTACTTTCAAAATGCTAGGAATGCCACCCAAAATTAAGAGTTTGAGATGCAAAATTATTTTTTTCCAAAAAAATAAACAAAGGGAAAAAAACAATGTAGCTCACATTTCATGCACATGCTAGGTTCTTGTCTTGTATTCCTTTTAGGTTCCCGATAGAATTAGGATCATTCCCAGTTTAACATCGAGTAATATTAGATGTATAAAAAAAAAAAAAAAAAATGTTTGTTCAATTCAGTAAATATCGTGAATATATAGAATACGCTCGTAGAGTTTTAATATTTTGTAGAAGATAAATGTAGTATAACAAGTTAACAACTACGTACTAGATAGGCATTAGAGCAAGGGATATGGTGACTTGAGCCATTTAATCATCTTAGCGCGAAATCAACATTTCACTTTTTACATTCACATAAAATAACTCTTTCACTAATAACTCAAACTATTTAACCATTTTTGAGACCCAACATACCCAATTAAAACTAAAACTCAACAAAAAACCGAATTAACATAAAAACAAAAAATAGAGAATGATGCGACGTCTGTTAATTCACTTAGAAAATGGCACGAGGGGGCGGTATTGTGGCACCGAAATGGCTCAAGCCATTTGGTGTCCTCATTTGAATGACACCGCTTTAGTGTTACCATACTTCAATTTTGTCACGTAATAAAAGATATCTCGATATTCAGCCACTCAAGAGTGAAAAGAAACACCAATGATGCAAACAATCGTAAATTTCACACAAAATTATAAAGTTGGTACATGTTATTACCAAGAGAAAACTTGTTAAAATCATGACAAGCATATCATGACAATATCCACACCATGTTTCTTTCATACTAGGGCCATGAAAGAAACATGTTACATGGCTGGATTAAAGAGGTGCAATCAATTTTGAGACATTTGAGTAGTTCCTTTTTGTACATCACAATTTAAACCTCAATAATTTGTTTGTGTTTACACCATTTGGTTATATGGAAAAATAGAGGAGCCTACCATCCCATATGCACTCATTTATTTCATTTTTATATAGTTGGCCTTACATAGTACGGTACTATTTTCAGATCAAAGTTGTATGGGTTTGAGTATCATTAGGTGGTGACAAAACTAGTGAGAACCTAACTTAGATTAAAAAAAGGTACAAGTAAACTAACTATGGTGGACTAGTGTCAAAAGTTATTGTTACTGTCACATTTTAAAATGTGTGGTATCAACTTAATTTTTGATAAATGCAATTAATTTTGTAGTAATCACGTTAATCTTTTGAAGAGAGATAGCATTATTTAGTTTGAGTTTGTTTCATAGTAGGTTAAAATTAATCTCGTAAATTAGTCGGTCAAAAAGTTCAAAAACATGATTACCTAAAGGAAAAGAACTACAACCAAAAACACTAAAAAAATATATATGTGCATTATGGATGGATGATCACCCTCTTTCATCTTATCTTGTCATATTTTCTTGATAAATCATAATTAAGTTTAATATCTTACGTCTCCCTAATCCACATAATCTGGTAAAATGTAACTCTATCTGTGAATGTTATACATAATACATCAGCTGGTTCAAAGCCATTCGTATCTAGCTTGTATGAGACTGAGCATGTGAATATGATTGTCAATGAGTTTACATGCTTTTGTTATACGTATGCTTATTTGTCTCCCAATTCTAAGATTTAATTATGCAAAATGATCATTTGATTTCGACTTTGAAAGGTGAAGCTAGTTTCATTGTTGGGCGAAGTCGACAAAAACCATGAGTAACTTTATACAATATAAGTATGATGTTTTTTCTGCTATGATAAATATATTTTGGGCATCTCATTTCACAGATGCATGCTTTTTTGTATTGTCTTTTTCCGTTAACAAATATGCATAAATTAAAATCATTTATTATATCATTTTATTATCTAAAATCAATTAATTGACACGATTCTGTCCGAGTTTTAAATTAAATTGGCTTTCATTCTAGTAACTTTTTTGGAGGTTAAAGGTGTGTTTGGCAAAAATTGCTGGTGCTGGTGCTGGTGCTGGTGCTGGTGCTGATGCTGGTGCTGAAAAAAATTAAAAATGTAGTTTTTTTAGTAGTGTTTGGCAAATTAGCTGTAATTTTAGATTAAAAATGTAAAATGACGTAATTTGATATACAAATAACAAAACCAATATAAAAAAGAATAGTAAATAAAATTATTGATATAAATCATAAATATGTAGCATTGCATGAAAATCCATGTAAAAATACAAACAACATTAAAATGATGTTAAATTATCATCCACGATGTGCATTCCATATTAAAGTAGGGTTTTACTATGATTTAGGGCCCGTTTGGTATAAGGGTATATGGAGGTTTGGATTCAAAGAAACCTCAAAAAAGTTGTTTGGTACACTTTTTTTTTCTGGGCCCACGGGTATTGAATCAAAGATCCATTCCATGCTATATTAGTGTCTTTGAGGTAATTCCCACCAATTAGATTTTAGCTTTTTATTTTTTATTTTTTTCTCAACCACATATTTATTTATTTTATCTTTTATGTTTTATCTTTTTAATTTTTAAAATAACATATAATATCTCAATATATATATATAAACAATTATATATTTTAAATATTTTTTAATTTTCTCTCTCCTCATTTTCTTTCAAACCTTTCCCAAATCAGAATCTCATTCCAATCCCACTTACAAACCAAACGCACCCTTATAATGAACATGGGTTTTTTGAAGGTTAAAATGGTAATTATACAAAAAATAATCTCTAGTCCTTTTTTAAAAGGTTGTTGGATGAACTTTTAATTTTAGAGATTATTTTTCCTATAATCTTTCTTAATCTTGGCAGCCAAACGATACTACTTTTTGAACAATAGATTATTTTGTGAAAAAAATCTGTAGCCCCTCATAATCTCCCAATAATCTGGGTCACCAAACACAGCAATCTCCTAGAGGTTTTTAAAGAAAGAACATAAATTATATTGAAGTATATATATGTTTATGTTAAGTTACAAGGTGATATATGTAGGAATCTCAAACGAAACAGTTTAAGTTCATCACGACGTGTATGTTATGTATTACGTAAGTACAGATCCAACAAGGCAACAATATTCGGTTGAACTTCCAAAATTGAGCTAAAAATATTTACTTTGTATTTATTTATTTTTCCGTACCATAAAACTTGAGAACTGAGCCTAAGCTTTTTATGTTTTATCGTCTATTTTTAAGCAATGTTAGGTCTTTGATCTATTTAATGATGATTTTTGTTAGTTACTCAGTATTATATAAGACATCTCTGCTATATTTGTTTGTGTATTTTTGCACAATTGCCCGCCTTATAATAATTATCATACCATGATTTAGTTTTGTATCTTGTGTTTTCAGTGCCTCTTATGTTAGCAAACAAACGTATAATACTTGTATGTTTCACAAGAAAAATAAACAGTTCAGATTTACTTGAAATAAAAAGCTTACCTAGATTAGTAAATGGAGTTGCGATCCTTTGCAAAGTAAAAAAAATTAAAAAGGCTAAAAAGCCATTCACAATGTGACAAGTGTCCACCACCCATTCCCTCCCTTTTTTCTTATTAAATTCGGTTAGGGGGTTTTCTAATTCCACCTCAAACTTCAAACGTAAATAACGCTCAAACGACAAACTTTTACAAAAAACCGATTTCACCATAATTTCTAAAATTTAATCCTCTTTAATTTGGTATAAATCTTTTTAATTTTTTCAAAACTTTTTTTTTTGACATATTCATTGGGTCATGATTTTCTTGAAAATTTTAGCATTTTTGGCATTTTCGGCTCTACTTTTGTCTAGTTTAAAAGCCGAATTTTAAAAAACTTAAAACACGAAAGTTGTAGCTTCTTGGCCATTCTTTACCCAGAATTTTGAATTACTCAAATCCGATATGATATGAGTGAGATATCCAGCGTTAAAGATGACGTCTTAGTCATATTTAGTGCACACAAAGTGTTTGATAAAATGACTAAAAGAGATTTTTCATATAAAAATACATTTAAATGCACTAATTGGTCAAGTTATTTTCAGCTTACCAAAACTATCAGTTTTTTTTTGTTAAATAGAATTGATGAACTCAGACATTTGATCAAATTGATGAACATGAAAAAAAATTGATGAACCTGAAAAAATTGATGAACCTGAAATTTGATGAACATGAAAAAATTGATGAACCCAAACATTTGATCAAATTTGATGAACCTGGAATCGATGAATCTGAAAAAAATTTATGAACCTGAAATTGATGAACCAA
Organism: Artemisia annua; assembly: GCA_014162995.1. Taxonomy (NCBI): domain Eukaryota; kingdom Viridiplantae; phylum Streptophyta; class Magnoliopsida; order Asterales; family Asteraceae; genus Artemisia; species Artemisia annua. The sequence continues at coordinate 71,937 of LBNU01015097.1, read as the reverse complement.
AGTAACTGATGAACAAAATGTCTTTTTTTAAAATCAGTTAATAAGGTACATCAGTTAATAGGTTCATCAGTTAAAAAAAATAAAAAAAAAAATAAACTTTTTGAATCTTACATTAATAAAATGACTAAAGGTGCATTGTTGTACAAAAATTAGTGCATTTACCTTGATTTTAAGACAAAAAATCTAAGCTAAACATTTTATCAAACACGTTATGTGCAACAAAAATGAGTAAGAAGTCATCTTTAACGTACGATATCTCACTCATATCATATTGGATTTGAGTGATTCAAATTTCTGGGTAAAGAGTGAACCAAAATCTACGACTTTCATGTTTTAAACTTTTCATGATTCGGCATTTATGATGGTACAAAATAAGGTCAAAAATGCCGAAAAAATCAAGAAAATTAACACCCATTTCGTATGTAAAAAAAAAAAAGTTTCGAAATTTTTAACAAAATTTATACCAAATTAAAGAGGAAGAAATTTTAAAAATTTTGGTGAAATCGGTTTTTTCAAAATCTTTGTCGTTTGTGAGTAATGTGCGTTTGAAGTTTAAGTGTGAAAAGGAAAAACGAGTTAAATTACCTTTTTACCCCTGGACGAATTTTTGAATAAAATAATATGATGGACACATGTCGGATGATGAGTGGCTTTTTAAACTTTGTAAAACTTACCACTTTTTAAGTGATCGGAAGTCTTAGTAAATGAGTGAGTTTTGTCATGTTTAAGTTATCATAGAAAGCGAGTTTTTACCTTATACACAATTTAATCGAAGCATTCTTGTTATACTTCCGACCTTTTCCCGAACTCCCAAGATATACATCTAATGAGTTTTAAACCTGAAAACTCTCATAGTCTCATGAGAATATTATGGTGGCTACGAGTAGGACGCTTGATAGTGGTGGCTTAAAGTTAAAACATCTAAAGCTAGGGCTTTAGGCCTTCAATTTCCTAAGGCCCTAGATTTCCTAATACTTTGTGTATAAGAATTATCATTGAAGTCGTTATTTTATGTACACCGTGGACCATTTGGAGATATCGAAACGGCGTGATCTTCCAAGACTCCGAGTTTAGAAAATGTCTTATTATTGATAGCATTGTTGTTAACTCTTTTGATTGGCTTTGTAGTAGATTTAAAAAATCTAGGCTAGATTGGACATTGTGGTTGCAAAACCCTATGTCTTCCTTGTAATTTGTTCCCAGCGCCTTGCTTTTTATTATATTTGTGCCGTTAAAAAGATGATAGCAAACTAAAAGATAGTTTTGTTTATCTTGGACGTTCTTTAATCTATAGCAATTGTTCGGATATTAACAATATGAATTTATTTTCGGGTTTAAGAGTTTTGAGAGAAAGCATACATGTAAATATTGATAAAAATGATTAATATACATATCTAGATATTAGAAATCTAAATTATTTGACTAAAGTTAGCTTAAAATATCGTTTCGGTGACAGTTGCTTATGCGGAAAGAAGTTTTTCAAAACTAAAGTTAGCTGTGATCGAAAATGTCACAAGAGGGGATCAGGGTGTCCCCGCAAAATACACCTTTTGTGGAATATCAAATGGATTAGCTAATATCAAATGGATTAGCTCATTTATCGAATGAAAATTAATTATAATATCATGTTGACTCTAAACTTAATCAAAGATTTCGCTTAAGAAAAGATAAAAAGAAAAATTAAACAAACGATTTTTTGGCAAATAACTTTGATATAAAACCCTCGTTTTAAAGCTTTGCTTTAGGCCTTTATAAGAGTTAAGCCGCCCCTAACGCTTCGATGATGATTAGATAAGCTTACTTAGAAACTTATCTATTCTAAATGTCAATTACTTAAATAAAATATATAGATTAATTGAAAGCTGTTTAAAAGATTAAATATATGTATAAAATATTAAAATATTTTTATTATTAAATATAGAAGTAAATGTAGTTTGATTTTTATATGAAGAAAATGATATACAATTTATCTCTAGAGAACTTATGAATTTATTTAATTGAGGAATTTAGTAATGATTGCGAAGTTATGCTTTTAAAAAGTTGATTCTTGAATTATAGCATGAAGTTAGCAATGGTCCAAAACCAAAGCACAAAAATTAAAAAGTCAAGAACCTTCATGTCTTATGACAAATCCACATTTCTTTTGATTAATTAACTAATTTTGAAGGCTAAAGTATTATTAGTAATTAATTAACTAATATTTTGATTGGTCGTCTCATACACTTTAAAGATTAGGAGCTATCTGCCAGGTAGAAGTCACTTAACAGAGATTTGTGGGTCCTAAATATCAAGGTTTTTTATACCATATTGTTTTCTTTTAACAATTTTATTTACACATATCGCGACAAAATGTTGGGAATGCTATGAAACTAACATATAACGTCACATAAATTTACTTCGTATTAAGAAGTTATAAACTACAGTAATAAGTTACTGTATGGTTTTAGAAGTAACGTAAATTTAACGAAATGAATGATAGAAAAAGGTACATGAATCATGGGTTAACCCCACATTTCTCTAGCAACTTTTTTGTTGTGAAAAATTATTTCTTTTACACCCTAGTAACTGAGAATGATTATGGGCTTGTAGACATGAGATCCCACTTTTTCTGTTTCTATTTATTCGTAGTTTTGTGAATGACATGAAGTTTTTCTATATTTCTATACACATGTGTAGTCTTAGGTTAAAGGTATTGTAGTTGTGAAAATATTCTGTGGTCATTTGTTTGTCATATTTACCTATTCATTATTCCTTACATGATATCACTTTTACTCAATCTTGTCAAATTAAAGTAGCAAGATATAGTTCAAAAAAAAAAAAAAAAAAGTAGCAAGATAAACAACAACTATTTCAAAGTGGACTTTTGTTTACATAAAGTGCTTACTGGATAATTCAAGGCTTTAATGATTCATGTCATATAAAAGTTTTAACTATGTACATTTGTAAGTCACCAACTCATTGAAACTTAGCTTAAAAAGATATTATATTACTTTAAAATGAGGAGGTTTAAAATGTTCATATCGGACGAGTTTTTTACTCAGATATACGTGATCAACTGAAGTATATATACGTGATTGTTTTCGAACTTTTTCTAGTCATTACCGTATTGTGTAGTGTGGTTTGAATTAAGACGGTATTTGCACTATGTTAGATTCAAACCAACTTTCTTCATCATTTTGATTATTTCTTTTGAGTAATTGGTAGTTTTCTAATGAACTAACTAACCTCGCTTACTTTTGGAATCAACATGTTACTAATCATGTCATGAGATGGGGTGTAATTTTATATTATATCAAGTTGAGCAATTGTGATGTGATGACTATGCCAATCAAATGACCTAACTAATGATAGTTATAAGTTGGTCATCATTAACATCATCTAAGTTTAGAATTTTTAAATGCTTCCTGAACTTTTTAATTTCTAGGTAATTTAATTAAGGGATAGGATTCTCTCAAGTTACTTGAGTCAAGTTAGGACATTATGAGCCATTGGATTTGATCCAATGGCTCAAATCAAAAGAACATCTTTTGATTTGAGCCATTGGATCAAATCTAATGGCTCATAATGCCCTAACTTGACTCAAGTTGTTTTTACAACTTGAGAGAATCCTTGTCCTTTAATTAACCTNAATGAACTAACTAACCTCGCTTACTTTTGGAATCAACATGTTACTAATCATGTCATGAGATGGGGTGTAATTTTATATTATATCAAGTTGAGCAATTGTGATGTGATGACTATGCCAATCAAATGACCTAACTAATGATAGTTATAAGTTGGTCATCATTAACATCATCTAAGTTTAGAATTTTTAAATGCTTCCTGAACTTTTTAATTTCTAGGTAATTTAATTAAGGGATAGGATTCTCTCAAGTTGTTTTTACAACTTGAGAGAATCCTTGTCCTTTAATTAACCTATTTATGGTTGTGCCCCGAGTATTTAAAACTACGTTTAAAGTTGCATACCGGTAATAGATTAGAAAAATAAATTTTACGAGGGCATAAGATCAATTAAGAACTCTTCACATGAAGTAAGACTTACAAGCGGCCAAACAAGTGGATCAAGTGGGTAACGGGTCTAACAAGCAATTTTCTTAGTGCAAATGAAGTCGGATTGGATTAAACACGAAATCTTCTCTCATAGATGAATTTTATTTTTACCTAATTTTAACTAAAATGTGTATGATATTGCACATACAGTCACAAAAACTTAGTGCAACGTAAAAGTATGATAATGTTATCAACATATATGATAGATTCGAATGGCATGTTTGGTTCGATGTTTTGCGGCATTATTTTGATGATAAATGATACATCTAGTAATTATGTGGTTTGTAAATGTTTAGAATCAACATATCAAACTGGATCTTGTAGCTCACTGATGAGCGAAGATCGTAACCATCGTAAAAAGTTTTACAATCCTATAGGCAGTGTACCTGATCGTTGTAGTGTATTATAGGTAAGTCCAGGGGATTGATGGTTTTCTAGGGGAATAGTGTCGTTAGGTTGAAGTGTATGTCGAATTAAGTTTAAAGGTGAGGGATGATTATTTTTGTGTTTTTATATTTTTATGAAAGCAAATTAAAATCTCGGGTTTTGAAAGAACGGAGGAAATTAGTTGTTAGTCAACTAACCCACAAACTACTTTTATAATTAAAATTAAAATAACAAGAAAATTAAAGTGGTGAACTTCTTATGGTGAGACAAACGTGTTTACTTAGATTTAACTACTCCCTAGTTATCTTTTATTGAATTGTTGAATTGCGACGTCGTTTGTTTTAGTTGAAGTATTGTATTCCTTAATACCAGTTGTGGGGGTGTGCTAAATTTCTCAACTCTATGAATATCAATTTCTCCTACAACCTTAAGTTAATTAAGCAATCATATGATCATAAACATCAACTCATGCATTAAATACAATGAGAAAAACCTATATTGCACATATAATTACGTTTTCTAAGACGTTCAAGCTAGTTACACAAAAGAAGTCAGCTAGTTTTTTTAGCCTAACGTGAAGCAATCAGCTAAACAATAGACAACGCATCAATAATTAATAACTAGGTTTCATTAGATCTAAGCAAACAAAAGGGAATTTAAGCTAGCATGCTAAAGAGAAAAGAAGATAAATACATAATCAAACAACATATAGACATATTAAATGATTAAAGGGAATACTTAACTTCAATGAAACATGGAAGAAAGAGGCTGTAAAAGCCTTGAAAATAGTGCAAAATTCGTCTAAGGTTTTGGTCTGCAAAAAGTGTCACACTTAATGAATAAAAATCAAAAACTATACATAGATTTACAAAGCTAACAGTGTCAGGTTATGGGTCCTGACGCTATCAGGACGCCAACAGACCGCCGTGTTTAGGGTTTCATCTTGTGCAAGTAGCCGCTCTCACGCCGTCACTCTTTAGTCCTTGTCGCAGTCAGCTTATGGCTGACGTCGTCCCTCTAAAACCTTTCTGAGCCGTCTCTAGCAAACTTAAAATGTGACGCCGTACTTCAAAATGCGCCTAACGCCGTCAGGTTATAATTCCCAAATGTTTTCTGAAGCAACGTGTGTAAAATCTTCCGGCTCCAAGTTATCAAGTGACGGCGTCACAGAGTATAACGTGACGCCGTCAGGTGTCTTTTCCTGATAGGTTTTTTGCGACTTTGTTGTTTTCTTCTCTTTTTCGTCCAAAAACCTCCAAAAAATGCCTTATTCCAGAATTGTCGTTCCATGTACCTAAAATATAAAAAGAAACGATTTGAGGCAATATTTTATCATATTAACACGATTTTAGGCTTAAATGACCCCTTAAAAAGGTATCGAATAAATCCTATCACACACTTCAAATAGTTTTTGTCGTTATAAAAACTTTATGAACATTATTTACAATGGCATGGTCGATATATGGACTTTATAACACTCATATGCATTCATACGTTTATTATTTATAAACCTAAACGCGACACCATATCCTTGGTTTCTATTAGGAGTTTTTCTCAGCTTTTCGACATCTTATATACACTTTAGGTATCTCTTTGGTTTAAGGTGAGTTCATGGCCCTTATTTTACTCGTTTCAATGCTTATTTTGAATTACTTTTGGGTGAGATACATGCTTAACTACCTTCATTCTTTCACAAGTACTGTAAACTTTTACGGACTAACGTAAGTTCATAGCCCACCTTTTCTCGTTTAACTGTTTTACAAACTCTTTGGTGGAGATACATGTTGCTACTTTTATTATGATCACAGTTGCTTGAAAACTGTGTGTTTGAACCGGATGTATTATCGCTAGTGCCTAAGTAGTACTATTGCCAATAAAGTCCCTATTTATCTTGAACCATTAATTACTTAAATGTAAGGGTGAGCATCGGTCCGGGACCGGACCGCCAAAAACCGAGACCGAATTAAGGTAAAAACCGGGACTGAGACCGAGACCGAATATGGTCGGTCCGGTTCGGTCTTCGGTCGGTCCGATCCAAAAAGGCAAGATTTTGGCAAGATTTTCGGTTTTTTGGTCGGACAAGACCGGACCGACGACCAAATTAGCCAGAAAGCCTAGACCAAGGATCGGACCGAATGTGTCCGGTCCGGTCTCGGTCGGTCCGTCGATCGGTCCGGTCCGTTCGGGTCGTTTGCTCACCCCTACTTAAATGTAAGTGCAAATATTGTGAATAGGCCTATGAGATTAACGAATCCCGTTTGTGTTGATCAGGTAGATAACCAAACGCATTATATTTGTGTTTAGAGGTATATGACAACATACTTATTAGGCAAATTATTATTTTAATTTTATTGATACTGTTTTAACGCATTGGGGGCATGAGCTTAGTGCAATAATAACTGTTTTTTGATTTGTTGGTGTATAACATTTGGCACCATAGCATTTGAAATTTTTTGATCAACTGTTTTACTTATAGACCTATGAATTCACTCAACCATTGTGTTAACTTTTTAGCATGTTTTATTTTTGGTCGTTAAGATATAAGCTGGCATGTGAAGGCGCACGGAAATTTTGTAGGCAGTGCATATCATTATCATTCGATAAACTTTAAAAACTTTTATGTTGTACTATTATTGTACTATGAATTTGTTGGGACCTCTTTGTAAACTCTGATATTTTATATTAATTGAATGATAATTTATTTTAAAACATATCATTTAGAGTTGTTTTCTGTAACTTGTGTTGTGAGCTATGAGGTAACACCCCGGTAACACTATCTTCTGCTACGATATTTTAGAGGTGTTGCAGTTGGGTTATAATGTTTGGGTTTGAGTTAGCTTAACTAGTATGTTTTCTACATCTCTTGACACTTTTTGAGCTAATCTTAAGCCTTTTAATCTCAAGTAGAACATGATCAACAAAACTAAATAATTTATACCAGTAAAATTATCAACGAATCATGCATAATGAATTCTATTAAAATAATAATACTAATAAAAAAGGTTTTTAATCTCAAGTAAAACATGTAATTTGTTACTCCTACCTTTTTGCATTTATGATATCTATAAAATCATAAAATAGATTATTATTACCTCTCTAAATGAAATGTATTAGACATTTCATGAGTTCTATATCATTTAGGGCGTTGGCAGTGGGTGCGGGGAGGCAAGGCACGGGGTCCTTCCCCTGCGGGAACACCGCCGCCGGTCCCCTGCTATCGCACAATGAGTGTGTTTTGCGGTAAACTTTACCACACAAGATGAGGAGAAAAAGTAACCGTTGAACCTTTAATTTTTGAACGTTGGGATAGGAAAAATGAGTGAGTGAAGGGTGAGTGGTGTGTTGCCAACAAAAAATGAGTGAGTGAAGGAAAAAGTTGGAGGATGATGTGTCATAAAGAGATTGGGTGTAAGTGAGTGAAGGGATTTCCTAGTAGCATGATTATTGCATTTTACCATGCAATGCTTCCCTTGTTTTCTACATTACATGCATGTTTATGCCAATTGGCATGCTTTTTATGTTCACGAGTCAACATTATCACACCATTTTTGCAAAGCATTATATTTCTCCCTGATTTTATTAGAGTCAAAAACATATAATCATGAATGATGAATCCATCATGTAAATCATATTCATGGCCCCAAGTCCCCAACCTCCACTAAAAGAAAAGTGAGGCAAACTGTCGCAAAAACATAGCATTGTGTCACTTGTTGTTCAATAGCGACACTCGAACCAAGCTTAAAAAGTTGAAATGAATGTATTGTACATACCACAAATCTTTATGTTCAATTTCCAAAGGACGTAAATGATTTTGTCAACTCTTTTCTTGTCCTGTTTATTGGATTTCTAGTGCTTAAAAGGTAAAGCAACTTTTTTTCATGATGTAGCGTAGTGAACAATTTATGCAATGTTTAATTGTGCTTATTCTTTTTGTTAGGGCACTCGCATAGTTTTTGATGAACTTACGCAATAACAATAAAAAGACCCTGTTACACTTGTAAACTAAAGAGAAATTGCATATGTAAATTGAGTTATATGACTTATATATGTTTAATATTATACGAATGAGGGGTGATTGAGAGGCCTAAAAATATGCCTAAATTAATGCCTAAATTTGCATGAGATCATCTTGTTGGCTGCAGCAGTTTATGTTCCATAACAATCGATCAAGTTTATGTTCCATAACAATCGATCATAACTAATTTTTGGTATGTCAAGTTTATGTTCCATAACAATCGATCATAACTAATTTTAATACTTTATTTGATTTAAATCCATACTAAACTGCTCTAAATACAAGCTCGGAATTATATTTCCTGCTAAATCTGTCACTCCGATATTTATAGCTATCATTTTCAACTTTCGAATCAACACATCTACATTATTTGATTTGTTATTTATTGATTTTTTTTATTAAAAGACAACCTGGATGGCTGCATGTACTTTTTTTCGAGGCATAGATATGACATCTTAGATAATGACATATTTTTCCATATAATCAAAGGATATGTTTAAAAGTTGTAAAAATCCAAATGTTTCATTGAATTGTAGTGTTTATATTTATTGCGTTACTACGGTAAAGAATATAATTCTATATTTCATGGTTTAAATTTGTATAAATTGAATTGTACTATGTTTTATCAGTTTATGCATGTTTTGAGTTAAGACTGGATCAAGTTTACATGCTTTTCTAAATGGGCCTAGGCCCAATATATTGAAGATGTGGGTAACACCAAACGATGTAAAAACACATTACAAAATTCGATCACTTCATCCGTTCATCGGTTCGGTTCTCGGGTTAATCGGTATTCGGTTCGGGTTGTTCGGTTAAAAAATTTTTTGGTCATAACCAAAAACCGAATCGAACTGAACCGAAGTTCGGTTCGGTTATGAGTCAAAACCGAAAACCGAAATTTGTACTTGAATTATACCATTTATATTTATTTTTATATAGATCTTTGGCAAAAAAAATTATTTCAAGCATAAAAATATTTTTTATATTAGGATAAAATTTTAATAGTCAATTTTTATATATAAATATATATTAAAAATATAAAAAATGTATATATATTTATATAAATTCGGTTTTCGGTTCAGTTTTCGGTTCAGATAGCTAAAATCATATCCAAACCGAAAACCAAAATTTTAGTTCGGTTCGGTTCGATTTTGATAAATTCGGTTCGATTATAAGTTCGTTCAGTTTTTTCGGGTTCGGTTTTTGGTTTTCGGTTTATTCCGTTTATTACCCGAACCATGAACACCCCTAGATCACAATAATAAAAAGGGGGTTTTACATATATATATATCCTTCCAAAAATTCATAATTGCATATATATCCAAAGCATGCATAAAAACCATTGTATTATGTGCATCAAAAACTTGTACAAATGATATAAATATATGCAATTATTCACTTTAGGAGGGATATATATGCAATTCTGCCTAATAAAAAATTCGTTTTTGGTTTTCAATTTGTAACTCTAAGAATGGACACTGGTGATGAAGGTGAAATCAATCGAAACATGAGTCATAATAATGGTGGACCTAATGAACCTAGAAGACAAATAAAGACACCTTATCAACTTGAAATGCTTGAAAGGACCTATATATATTTATTTTTTTCCTTTGATTATTGTTTTTGTGATTTTTGACGTGTTTTCGATGCTTTTACGGTCGATATGATATGGGTTTGACAGATTTCATACTTTGTATTATGTTGTTTATTAGATTATCTCTATCACTAATACAGAGGATGGTGCAATGTTGTTATCCGCATGTTATACGCACCATTCTCACATATAGCGTAGTTATCTATGTTATAGTTGCATTGGGGTTGGGCGTTATCTGCCCCGCGTTATGGTGGTAATATGAGTTATCGGTATTTTTTTAATTTGAGTGTAAAAGTGGAGTAAGTAAGGTTTTTTTGGTGGTGTGTTATAGGATTTTGGTGTGAGAAAAAAGATATAAGGTAAAAGCTAATGTAGCACCTAGCTCACTCTTAGGTGTCGATTGTTTTTTAAAAAGAAGCATTTTTCATATCTTTTCACTTATTTTCTCTTCGGGAGCACAGAGTTTTCCATTTGTTTTTTTGCCGACAAAAGAGCTTTAAATGAACAAAAACGTATGAAAACGGACGGAAACGTATGAAAAGAAATGAAAACGTAGGAAAACAAACAAAAACAGACGAAAACGTATAAAAACGGATGAAAACGCATAAAAACGGACGAAAACGTATTACAGCGGATGAAAACGTATAAAACCTGTCTTTTATACTTCGTATTTCATGCAATTGCTTGTTTCGCATTCCACATTTTAGTATCATTTGATAAAAGGATTTATATTCTTAAATCACAAAACACAGTTAAAAAAAAATAATAAAAAAAATAATAATAATAAGTACTTAGTAGCACAAAAAACAAACTGTCTTCTTACATGCAGATGAAGACTTTAGATGTACCTATTTTTTTTTACAGAAATAGTTTGCATATAAAGATGTAAAAGGTCTGAAAAACAAACGACACATCAACGTTTTACTAGGTAGTCATATGAGAAGGACACAAAATTTGACAATATGTATCATGTGACACATTTAATGATGTATGCTAACATCGATTTGAATACCAAATATATTTCTTTTTACATTAATCTAACACATATAGGGAAATTATAGAATTTACTAAAGTTAGTATGCAATTATCTTTTTGAGAAATTATAAGGCTGCCCACTAATGGCCTGAATTCAATTCGGTTAAAGGTACGACGACCCATTTCGAAATAGGTTGAGCCCTTAGTGGCAATTAGGTCGCCGGTCACAAAATATTAAATCGGTTGTTTGAACGACCGAATTGAAAACATGCAAATCTCCATTTTACTCTCACTCGAACGTTGCAACAAAATATTAATTCGGTTGGGTCACGTTAGTGGGGAGAGAGGTGAAAATGGGTTGAAGAGAGAGAAAGCTGAGGTGGCAGCCGGAATGATGATGCAATATAGGTCACGTTAGTGTCCAGCCTAATAAGTTATACCATGTATAGAAAGATGGTATTTATGTATTTGATATAAGCTTTTTGGTGTAATATAGTTAAATTTGGTATACACTAGATTGATGTATGTAGTTTTAGGTTTCAAAATTTATTTTGTGAAAAATCTTATAATGTCGGTGCCTTTTAGTGCTTTGTTTTTTTTAAACTTGTTTTCCGGTTATTGTTGTTGAGTTTCAGGGCCGTCTCGTTGTTTTCGGTGGCCCTAGTTAATAACAACAATGAGACCTCATTACACTTGTAAACTGAAGAGAAATTGCATGTTTTCAATTACATGACTCATAAATGTTTTAATATATAACATATTTGTATATAAGACTACGAAGATTGTGACCCCTTTTAAGTGAATGCAATAACGAAATATCTGGGAGGGGTGAGAAAAAAACCGAAAAGACAGAATAAATCGAAAAACGAAACCGAACAAAAAACAATCGAACCGAACTAATAACCAANTCGAACGTTGCAACAAAATATTAATTCGGTTGGGTCACGTTAGTGGGGAGAGAGGTGAAAATGGGTTGAAGAGAGAGAAAGCTGAGGTGGCAGCCGGAATGATGATGCAATATAGGTCACGTTAGTGTCCAGCCTAATAAGTTATACCATGTATAGAAAGATGGTATTTATGTATTTGATATAAGCTTTTTGGTGTAATATAGTTAAATTTGGTATACACTAGATTGATGTATGTAGTTTTAGGTTTCAAAATTTATTTTGTGAAAAATCTTATAATGTCGGTGCCTTTTAGTGCTTTGTTTTTTTTAAACTTGTTTTCCGGTTATTGTTGTTGAGTTTCAGGGCCGTCTCGTTGTTTTCGGTGGCCCTAGTTAATAACAACAATGAGACCTCATTACACTTGTAAACTGAAGAGAAATTGCATGTTTTCAATTACATGACTCATAAATGTTTTAATATATAACATATTTGTATATAAGACTACGAAGATTGTGACCCCTTTTAAGTGAATGCAATAACGAAATATCTGGGAGGGGTGAGAAAAAAACCGAAAAGACAGAATAAATCGAAAAACGAAACCGAACAAAAAACAATCGAACCGAACTAATAACCAAACCGAATTTGCTAAAACCAGGGACGGAGCCAAATGAGACATAGGGTATGCCATGGCCCACCCCAAACTAATATAAGATACCTATGACATGCATATATAAAACCCATTATATAATTTTTGGCCCACCGAAATATAAAAGAGCTGAACCATCCAAATAAAAATATAAGAAGTGTAGTGTCAGGTTATGGAATTTCAATCGCCAATGACAACAAAATAACTTATTAACTGAATCAGTTGTTTTTCATTATATATTTACTTTTGTGACTAATGAAATGAAATATTTGAATGAGTGATGATCTTTAATTTAGTAATTCATTGTTGAGAAAGAAATTTTAGTTTAGATTATTTTAACGAAAAGTTTTTACTTTAAGACGTATTCTTAAATTTTATACATTTACCTTTCTTAAATTCTATTGTGTTTGTTTCGGCCAACCCAGATGAAAGATCCTGGCTCCGTCACTGGCTAAAACCGAACCGAACCGAACTACTAATTCGGTTCTTGGGTTGGATATGGGTTTGGCAGTGTGAACCGAAAACCGAATTTATATAAATATATATATTTTTTATATATTTATATATATTTATATATTTTTTATAGTGAAATTCGGTTATTCGGGTCAACCCAAGAATCGAACTGAACTAGAATTCAACCGAACCGAACCGAACCGAAAACCGAATTTGAATTTGGTTCGGTTTTCGGGTTGACCTAAAAAAAAGTTTTTAACCAAACTAACCGAATCGAACTAACTGAACAAACTGATAACAGAACCGATCAACACCCCTACTAACATTGGAATTTTGTTGTTTACTCATTTGTTAAAGGTGTAGAAGGCCCAATTTTTTTTATAGGCCCAGTTAATTTGCCTTCTAAGTTCTAAATGGTAACATTGCTTTTGAGTTTTAACGCAATCAGGAATATGATTCTTTGAGTTTGAAATCGATTAAACTGTGTTTGAAGGGAGTTTAGTTACATGACTACTAATGCGTTTGAATTGAAACAAGATAAGATGATAGGGCGATTCATCTAAAAAAAAAAAAAAAAAAAAAAAAAGAAAAAAAAAAAAGAAAAAAATTGTATGATGCACACGGTTATACTTTAAAAGTTGATTAAGGCGAGACAAATCTAATCGTTGAGCAAAAGGGGTGGGCAAGAGTGTTGCATACATGCTACTTCACTTCTAATATTAGCCTAAGAAACTCGGTTTCTCAAGTTTAAGTTCCAACAAATAACAATCATCTCAGGTTTAGATATAGTAGACACAAGACTACATCAAACCCGAACCTTAACTAATTTGCTTATCCAACTTTGACAACAAACATCAGAATATTCACCTCATGCACACTATACCCAATGATCCAGACACCCCTTCATATACACGAATCATTTGAAGTCAAGACAAGTTAGGCAGGAACTTTATACAAATCTTTTATATAATAAAAGAATTACATCATTTCGTAGTTTTTTTGACAAAACAATCTTATGAGAAAAAAAATTGGACCAATCAAGATGCTTAAAAATGACACGCGTGCAAAATCACGCGATTTGATTGGCTAATAAAAAGTCAAAATTGAATCTAATTTGGTCAATGTTTGCTTAATTTCGTTTTTGTGAAAAGAACCTGAAAAAATACATGTGTCAAATTTGAAAGAAATCAAAACGTGAAGAAAGCGGAGTTAATATTTAGAAGTGTAGGATGAAAAATGAAAATAAAGAAACCACCACATGCCCGTCTCCTATTCACAAGAAAAAAAAGAAAGAAAACCCCTCCCTTCTTCTCTTTTACCCAGCTATCCACCCCTACAAACTCAAAGCTATTAAGGTAACCTTATCGGCGATTTGAAGATAGATTGAACAAAGTATGTTTTGAATCAAGTGTTGTTGCAGTGATTCCATTCCTTCACCTATTCCTCAATTGCCAAAAGGTGTGGTTTTTAACCCTAAATCAACATCACTCTTATCTATTAATCTAAGGTATGTTTTATGTTTCATGAATTAAAGGTATATTAATCCTCAACATATTGATTTATGTAATAATTTAGTGTTTTTTTTTTATTTGTGTGTGCCATTCGATTCATAAAAAAAAAGATTGGATTTTGATTAGTAGGTATGCTTCAAAATTAGTTATAATAGTTCAGTTTCATTTGAACTTCAATCGTTATTATAGTCGGCCGCACACCTTTTTACTGATTGTCTTATAGCTATACAAGTTAGTGCTAAGTATTATTAGATCAAGTATAATCTTCTTTAGCCGGTAAAGTTAAAAAGACATGCAACTGAACTATTGTGATTTGTATGCCATGTTTCTAATGCTCAACATAGAAAGAACGTGCGGCATTATTGTTATTATTATCTGTTATTAATGTTATGTGAGGTGAAAAGGCCAATATGAAATTTTGATGGCTAAACGGTAGTTTGAGGATGCAATGTAAGTGTATCGACGATTATTCAATATTCCGGAACCATACAAATAGAGTGTAAACCGTAGAGATAATTGGGCTTTAGCCCATACAAAATATATTCGCGCTTATACTAATGGTCCTATACTAATCATACACTAACATGCAAAAGCTGTTCAGCATAAGCTTATCTAAACACCTCAAAAATTAGCTTATTGTAGCTATTATAAGGTAACAGGTTCATGCTCATTTGTACTATCCGAACACTTATGTGAGGTTTTTTATTGGTATGTGACTTTGTTGAGAGTGATGTTTGGTTCCGGTTTGAATTCTTAGTGTGTGTCTACGGGGAAATTGGTGCTTGGATTCAGTTTTAATTTTTTGTTCGGTGATTGTGGTGAAGTTGGTGTTTGGTTTTAGTCCAAATTTTGTGTCTATGACAGATTGTTCTAGACAATGTTTCAAATGATAGTAGAGTGTTTCCTTGATAGATGCTTATGTGTAGTTTGGTTGTAAGCTGGCATATTATCAACTTCTGTTGTGGTAGATCCGTAGATGTAGGTGCTATCAATCGACATTGCGAAAGTAATAGAGAATTATTAATAGATATACTATTAAATAAAGCGTGAGGATTTTGATCGGCATTGTTGTGGTAGGGATTAATGAATATGTGATAGGATGATAAAGACTTGAGATATCGAGAATAAGAATGTTAGGGCGGATTGCAGTCAGCATTGCCAGAGTTATGCTGAATTAACAGAGAGAGTAAAGTACCATGAATACGGAAAAATAAGTTCTGACTGGGCATCCCATTGGTAGGAAGTTACAAAGATTTGACATATATTCAACAAGTAAATTGATTCTTATATGTAACAATTGTGTGTTTGTGGGCTAGACCTATGAATGTTTGTAAAGTTGGTGACTGGGTACGGGTCAAATAGGTTGAATAATCTCCTTTGTCGAATTATGTGCAAATAAACCTGGATGAGGGTGACACATCTTATGCGCAAGGTGTGCAGAGTTATAATATAGGATTTCAATCCTTGAGTTTAGTGGTATTTTTGTTGATTCAATTTGAATGCTTGCATTATTTTATCTTGCCGAAAAGGTACATAGGTTTTTATTAACCTGTGCCCCCTTTACATCGATAGAATCAACACAGGGAAGTTGAAGCATGTCATTCTTAGTGCGGGTCAAAATGGGTGGGGCGGGTTAGGTTGACCTGTATACACTTTTCATCGTTTTATTTTTATTTTGTATGAATAATTAATGTGTTAATGACGATTAAAAACAGCGGTATTACAATTATATTCTTAAATCTTTGAATAAAAAGGATTTAGGAAGGTGTATGCACTAAAATTACAGTTTAAGTGTAGGTGTAAGATCAGTTTATTTGACTTTGTAGCAGAATTGACATGTAGTTTAAAGAAAAGTCTTGCTAAAAGGTGCTTCATTTTTGAACCATTATTCCATTAAATGTTGATGCTTTTGATTCACTTGACCGTACCTGTTATAGTAATTCTCATGTATTCTTATATATTCATGTTTGTTACTTTTAACTACTTAATTTGACACTACTGACGAGATCTTAATAGGTAGCCAACTCCATGAATCAAGCGAAAAGACACTTCGTCGTCAAACAGATGCATAGGTAAGAATTCCATGGAGCATACCTTAATTCTATACTTGTCGGCATAGGTGGAAAGATGGGCGAGTTGGGCAATGGAATTGATTAAAATGGGTCACCTTTATTTTAAGTTAAAACATGCAGGTTGGTGGTTCGTTTGTGTAATTTATCTGAAAATATATGTTTTATCTTTTCTTTTTTTTACATTTTCATACATAATATTGGAGTTGTTAGACAATTGTAATGAGAATTATGACATACTGTTAATCTGCTACTATATTATAACATGTAGATGTGTAATGTGAATATGTGATGTGGTCTAATTGCATAGATTAAGAATGATCGAGTGTTAAGAAGTTAGAAACGAAAAACTAAAGAAAGAGATTGCTAAAACTTACAAATAACATTATGATTTAACATCAATAATTTAGCATGTTTAGTATTATATCATAGTTGCCAATAATATGCCTACTAGAACTATATCAGTGTCTCAGCCATTGTTGGTTACTATAGTATATAGTCTAAATGAGACCAAGCCAAATATTATTGAATGTCAATCAAAGTTGTTTTAATGTCAGCTTGCATGTCCTTGCAACAACACTGCAGTTGTCTTCAATTTTAATTTCCTGATTTCCTTAAAGTTATAAGTGAGAGTTATAATCAAGATGCCCAAGTAATAGTGATATATTATCTATTTAATTTGATTTTAGATCCCAGTGTTTTCCGTAATTACTCTTATCGAATAGTCAACAACCTGGTTGTAGAATTGGGAAAGTAAATTAATCAACTTCTGGCACTTATGGACTTAACTACTTGAAGGGACTATCATGCAAATGTTTAAATGAAGTGATTTGGCCATTTGGGTTGTGGTTTTGTAAAATCCTATGGGGTTTTTATTTATTTATTTATTTTCCTAGAAGAAACTGAATTAAAAATGAAAATATTGTACTTTATCTTTGTATCTACTAAATCATTTTACTACCAAAATTGGTACAACTAAATGATGGTTTCACACTAATAACAAATCATATACACGAGGGAGGCATGTAGTTAATTAAAATAATTGTTTACAAATCAAATGAAAGAAAAATAATTGTGTTCGCTTCGTGTACCATTGCTTATTTGATTGATTTTTTTGCATGAGTTTGAAAGTTTCTACTCACGCTTTATATGAGGTGTGTTTGGAATGATTTACCCAAAAATATATAAAGGCTTAGTATTCTTAAGATACAATTTATTCAAATACTTTATGAAAATTTAGTATTATCTTTTTTAACACAACAACAAATTTGATCTTTCAAGTTTCAAGTATACAACTGCTTTTTCATTTAAGCTTATAATATATGATACTAATGTTTAACTAAGATTTTATGTCAAAACCCCGTGCGTGCACGGGTATTATAACTAGTCCAAACAAATAAATGTGAATATAACTCAATCAATGTAGTCGGGCCGAGTAAAGTTTTACCATATGTATCCTATATGCTAGTATCGAAGATCAACTAGTCGGATCGATGTAGAGTTTACCATATGTATTGCCAATTCTCGTGACAAGGGTAAAAGTTTTTTCTTATATTTTTGTCATGCATATTTGATATTTCAATGGAATATGAATATTATCACACAAGTCTTACCTAAAAGTGAGAGGTCCATATCCATTGACTTGAGGTTTTCATAAATGGGCCTACAAGCCCAATATTCCACAAGTGTGACTAACAACACAAAAAGATGAAATAACACATTGGCAAAAAGATTCCCAACCATTCTAACAAATGATTTACAAACTTGTACCCAAAATCCAGAAACCAGTAGTAAAACAATAACAAACTTGTACACATTCATTTCAATTTTACCAAAACTTTTATAACTTGTACACAAATCATCAATCAATTAATTACCAAAACATGACTTAAGTTATACCAAATAAAAAACATAAAAAAGTCAAAAATACCAAAATTCAACTACCTATTTTTGTATCTGAGATCAAAAAAACAAAAAACAAACAATCAACAAATATCATCATCATTCAAGAAACACCCAAAACAAACGTGTTTATGATTAAATACACAAAATTCAATTTCCATAAATTAAAAATATATTTAAAAATATAAAAATCTTTATAATTATAACATAAAAACAAACAATATGAAAAGATTAATCAGATCAAAACTATTCAACATTCTTGTAGTTGTTGTTGTTGTTCTTTCCTTGTTCCTTTGGAATTGCAATAATAATTATATCACATTCACATTATTCTTTTTTTATAACTTTAAATAATAAACAAATAACCCCTTACACTTTATACCCGCTACACTTTGTAATATGAACTTTGTTTACAATTACATGAGTATTAGTATTGGTTTGAGACTTTCATCCATTAAACTTACAAAATTTTAAAAATGTACGAATTAATTTTAATATACGTTAAATACTTTTAAAATAAATATTAGGATTAAACTTTCATCTATTAAAATATCGTTTTACTATTTACGTTAAATATAAATAAGAACTCATGTTATCCTATTTAAAAGTTTAATCTATACGTACACGAGTTTGAATATTAAATACATTTAAATTATTATTAACGGTAATATAATAACAAATGGTAAGTACGAGTTACTGTGATATGAAAATAAATGTACGCGATTGTACTTATAACGACTAATGTAATTATTATTTAAAGTTTATAAAAGGATATCCGGAAAAACATTTTTAAAAAACTTCATCAACGCTCATTATGTGCTACTAAACTCACACATTTTGTACAACATGATATCAATAGTTGAAGTTAAACAATAACATCAACCTCAACATTAACATCTATGTCAGCTAAACAAAGTTAAATCTTTCATCTAATAAAATTTTTACAAAATATTAATTGATATTAATACATAATGAAAAACTCATGCATACTTATTAGTTGTACTTATATCATAATTTTCACGGGTAAATTCTTATATATCCTTATAGTAAACAAAAATTTTAAAATAAATTTGATTTATGTGTAAACCCATGTGATCAAAGAACCTTTGGCTCAATAATATTATAATGAGACGCGCTCAAGAATCCAATACAAGGTCGATGCCATGGTTATATTTACAATTTCTGCTAACTATTTTTCTTACTTTCACACATGTTGATGCTCTAACTTTTTAAAATATACATAAGATTTTCCAATGGGGTTTTATTTATTTATTTATTTTCCTAGAAGAAACTGAACTAAAAATGAAAATATTGTACTTTATCTTTGTATCTACTAAATCATTTTACTACCAAAATTGGTACAACTAAATGATGGTTTAACACTAATAACAAATCATATACGCGAGGGAGGCATGTAGTTAATTAAAATAATTGTTTACAAATCAAATGAAAGAAAAATAATTGTGTTCGATTCGTGTACCATTGCTTATTTGATTGATTTTTTTGCATGAGGTTGAAAGTTTCTACTCACGCTTTATATGAGGTGTGTTTGGAATGATTTACCCAAAAATATATAAAGGCTTAGTATTCTTAAGATACAATTTATTCAAATACTTTATGAAAATTTACTATTATCTTTTTTAACACAACAACAAATTTGATCTTTCAAGTTTCAAGTATACAACTGCTTTTTCATTTAAGCTTATAATATATTATACTAATGTTTAACTAAGATTTTATGTTAAAACCCCGTGCGTGCACGGGTATTATAACTAGTTTGATCTATGTGAGATATACACACTTACAAGATATTTTTTATCTTCACACAAAGTTCTTGCTAATCATTAACGAAAAAAGTGAACATACGATCAATCAACATCCTAAAATAACACACGGTTTACACAACATACATGAACAATACTATCACTAGTACGAGCTTCCCAAAGTGACACCTTAGTCCACCCTTGCTATGGTATGCCTTGTGCGATATCGCCTGTGATTTTGGTAGTACGTCAAGCTTGTACTTTAACTACTCATGTTTAAGGTCTCAATAGTATCATAGAAGCTAACTATACATCTCTGTTCCGCTAAAACAATTTCATTATGGAGTCTCGTTGTCCAATTTGATGATATTCAATATTTGCCAATATTCTTTGAAACTTAATTTTCTAGGAGTTAGTAAAGTTGCCTATTTGGCTGATCGTTTTGCTTCTTTTTCCACAATATATTTTATATGATATTGATATACCGACCTATAAAAATCAGTTTCACAACCAATATATAAGAGATAAATTGCGTAACATCAAGATAAAATAAAAATAAAAATGACGACATGGATTAAACCCCCCGTCTCCACATTACGTGTTAAGTTACATTATTCGACGGCAAAAATACCAATGTAAGTTGAGATGCATTTGTTATGTTATCTCGCAAGAGATGTGATTTGTATGACTTAAGACTACAATCAATGAAGGGCGAAACCATCATCCTCACCCTCACTTGTCACACGGCACACGCTACTTCCATTGTGGTCACTATTGGATCACGCGCGAAGCAAGGAAAAAGAAGAGAGAGTGGTGAGGGTGCTTGTCATTTTTTTAAAGTGTATGTAGAGTATTTTGTGAGGTATATTTGTATAAAGTGATAATGCATTTGGGACTATTCTATAATTAGAAAGGCTTAAAATTCAGATTTTTTACTTGCTTATTATGGAAGGATTTCAAAATTAATTGGTTAGGAAGCAGGTTGGTTAGGAAGTTGGTTAGAAAGTTTGTTAGGAAGCAGGTTGGTTATTCAAACTAAATTTATTTGGCTTAACCATCTCTACCATACCATCTCTACTTATAAAGCATAAAAACAACTAAATGTGTAACCGAATAACACAAAATATAGTCACAGGTACTCGCCGTCGCATTGCGCGGGTACCGTTCTAGTTTGTATAAAGTGAAGTATTATTTTAAGGTGATATGAGCAGTAACTTTTGTGTCTGAAATGTTAAAAGAGTGATGATGTGACATTGATCTACCTAAAAAGGAAATATTGACCATTGTGTCCAGTGTAAGCATGTTTGTTAGATAACCATATAAAACACTTTATGAAATCGGATATTTTGTATAACGGATTTCAGCAAATGACGACATAACACAAAAAACAAACCAATAAGCAACACCATTTTCCCAATATAGAATTCAGTATTACATCACACACACATAAACCAAAAGATTCGACTACCAATCATATTTCATAATGCGATTACACAAAGTCTATCATCGTTTCTCTCTCCTATCTCTCACTTCACCCCCATTTCTCATTCCCCCTTGTTCTTCTTCAACTCCCCCTCCTTTTCTCCGATCAAAACGCTGTCGTACCACATCTTCACTTTCATCAAATAACCCATTCATTAAACCTATGTCTACGTCATCATCGTCAAGGCTACGTAATCTCGTACCTGTTGGTGCAATTGGTACTGAAGATGCTGGACCTAATGGCTCTGCAGCTGCCTATGATTATAGCTATAACGATGATGATGGTAAACTCATTATTGCCTTTCGTGTTTTTTTCGATATAGTGAGACTTATCTGATGTTTTCAACTAGTGCTTATAACATTCGAGTTGTATATATATATTGTGAGTCAATTAGTTGCCTTTAGAAGAAGGAAAAAAAAAAAAAAAAAAAAATTAGGTGTAACTGTAGTTACAACTTATAACATATTTAACTTAAATATACTTCATTCGTCGTCCATAATAAGTGTCCACCTAACTATTGTGGTTTGACTGTCCTTTAACAAGTGAGTAATGACTCAGAGACCTAAATTATGTGCCTAAGGCTGCAGCCATAGGACCAACACCATCAGGAGCATGCCACATATGTTTAGACATATCTTTAGGCACATAATTTACGTCTCTCAATCATTTTTCTTAATAAGTGCCCACTTCCAAATACTAAACGATCAAAACCCTTGGGTCCGTTTGGTTTGCTCCCGTGAGTCAGTGAATCACAATCGGTCGGTATGAGTTTCGGTATAAGGTGGAATGGGAATAGATATGAGTCAAGTAATCAAATCCAATATTGTTGTTTGGTTTGATTATCATATTTGGTATATCTTGTTAATAATGTAGAGGAATAATGTGGGCCTAGGAATGAAACAATCATATCCTACCCATTTGGTGCC
This sequence comes from Artemisia annua, assembly GCA_014162995.1. Taxonomy (NCBI): domain Eukaryota; kingdom Viridiplantae; phylum Streptophyta; class Magnoliopsida; order Asterales; family Asteraceae; genus Artemisia; species Artemisia annua. Next base: position 49,276 of record LBNU01015097.1, on the reverse strand, counting down.
TATCAAGTATGAAACATATTTGTATATTATTTCATAGTTTTAAAGTCAAAAGTTTAAACAAATATCATTATTGGAATGAAAATTCATTCCTTGATTGCCATTCCAGCATACCAAACGCACCCGAATATGATATCTTATTGGATACTTTGTGTCAAGCAACTTATTACGGGACTGGGGGAATAGTTTTTTACTTTTTATTGATAAGAAATAGTCAAAAAACTGATAACAAGTGTTTATATTATTATAGTAACTTTTAAAAATAGATAACTTCCACTTTGGCCTATACAGAGTAGTATATGTTTAGCAAAAGTTGTAGCGTTAGCAAGTAGCTGCAATAGTAGTTTGCTTTATAAAAGCGTTTGGTAACGTAGATGTATTTGTATTTTGTAATTATAACTGTAAATATGACGTAAAAGCTAAACACTACTTTTACTAGTGTTTCCAAAAACCTTGCACATCTCAACTAAGATATAGGTGTGAGATATTATGTGCGTGAATGATTGTCTTTGAAAATATAATTACTGGTAGATTGCCATACAGGATTTCTTGCCATACAGGATTTCTTGCAATGGTAAATGATTGTCTTTGAAAATATAATTACTGGTAGCTGATAACCTGATTGACTTATTGCGCTTAAGTAGAGAGATATAGGTATCAAGTNGTATAACGGATTTCATCAAATGACGACATAACACAAAAAACAAACCAATAAGCAACACCATTTTCCCAATATAGAATTCACTATTACATCACACACACATAACCAAAAGATTCGATAACCAATCATATTATTTCATGACAATGCGATTACACAAAGTCTATCATCGGTTCTCTCTCCTATCTCTCACTTCACCCCCATTTCTCATTCCCCCTTCTTCTTCTTCAACTCCCCCTCCTTTTCTCCGATCAAAACGCTGTCGTACCACATCTCCACTTTCATCAAATAACCGGTTTATTAAACCTATGTCTACGTCATCATCGTCAAGGCTACGTAACCTTGTACCTGTTGGTGCAATTGGTACTGAAGATGCTGGACCTAATGGCTCTGCACCTGCCTATGATTATAGCTATAACGATGATGATGGTAAGTTCATTATTGCCTTTCGTGTTTTTTTCGATATAGTAAGACTTATTTGATGACCAAATGGTTGTGTTTTCAAGTACTGCTGCAGTGCTGCTTATAACATTCGAGTTGTATATATATATAACTCGAATAAGTGAGTAATGCCTGAGAGACCTAAATTATGTGCCTAAGCCTGCGTGGCATCATCCTGATGGCTGCAGCCATAGGACCAACACCATCAGGATCATGCCGCACATGTTTAGACATATCTTTAGGCACATAATTTACGTCTCTCAATCATTTTTCTTAATAAGTGCCCACTTCCAAATTCTAAACGATCAAAACCCTTGGGTCCGTTTGGTTTGCTCCCGTGAGTCAGTGAATCACAATCGGTCGGTATGAGTTTCGGTATAAGGTGGAATGGGAATAGATATGAGTCAAGTAATCAAATCCAATATTGTTGTTTGGTTTGATTATCATATTTGGTATATCTTGTTAATAATGTAGAGGAATAATGTGGGCCTAGGAATGAAACAATCATATCTTACCCATTTGGTGCCTATCAAGTATGAAACATATATTTGTATATCATTTCATAGTTTTGAAGTCAAAAGTTTAAACAAACATCATTATTGGAATGAAAATTCATTCCTTGATTGCCATTCCAGCATACCAAACGCACCCAAATATGATATCTTATTGGATACTTTGTGTCAAGCAACTTATTATGGGACTGGGGGATAGTTTTTTACTTTTTATTGATAAGACATAGTTAAAAAAACTGATAACAAGTGTTTATATTATCATAGTAACTTTTAAAAATAGATAACTTCCACTTTGGCCTATACAGAGTAGTATATGTTTAGCAAAAGTTGTAGCGTTAGCAAGTAGCTGCAATAGTAGTTTGCTTTATAAAAGCGTTTGGTAACGTAGATGTATTTGTATTTTGTAATTATAACTGTAAATATGACGTAAAAGCTAAACACTACTTTTACTAGTGTTTCCAAAAACCTTGCACATCTCAACTAAGATATAGGTGTGAGATATTATGTGCGTGAATGATTGTCTTTGAAAATATAATTACTGGTAGATTGCCATACAGGATTTCTTGCAATGTGTTCAGTTATAGCTGATAACCTGATTGACTTATTGCGCTTAAGTAGAGAGATATAGGTATCAAATTCAGATTCAGAAATTGAATAGAATCCATTTTATTCGTGTGTTTAAAGTATGAGGGTGTTTGGAATTGCTATGTTTTTCTGTTTAATTGCTGATAAGAAGCATGGAGTAGATGTCTGCTTCTTTTTTTAAGAAGTCCGGAATGTCAAGTTGCGTCTGCTTATTATTGGGGTTTAGCAGGTTGGGTAATTGCTTTTATAAAATTATGTTATAATGAACTTTAGACTCTCATATCTTTTACCGCATAAGCAAATCTTAACACTATTTTCTGAAGTGCTTATTTGCTTCAAATTAGAAGCAGAAGCAGAAGCAATCCCAAGCACCCTCTGAAAACCAGCTTGTTACACTTCATGCTAATTTGCTATTAAATGTTCATACCTTGTGTTTTCTACACTAAATTTTTCATCTTAATTGCACAAATTTACAGCTTTACATTGGCATTTGATTGTAGAGTTAAATAACGGCATATTTTTAACATTCATATGTTGGTTTATATGCTTGGATTATATTCTCAGCACAATCTTCTGAGTCTATAATGGACTAAACGTATTTTATTTTTTTGAATGTTGTGAAATCAGAGCTAAACAGTGGATACCGTCTTCCACCACCAGAGATTAAGGATATTGTTGATGCACCACCACTTCCCGCCTTATCATTTTCACCATTCAGGGACAAAATATTGTTCCTAAAGCGTAGATCTTTACCTCCATTGTCTGAGCTGGCAAAACCAGAGGACAAGCTTGCTGGAATTCGTATTGATGGGAAATCTAATGCACGTAGTAGGATGTGAGTGAAGAGGATGCTCGTTATGCTTTTTGTAACACAAGTCACTTTTTTTGTACTTTTATTTATGGATAGTCGAATGAATAAAAATTTGGTTGTTTACAGGTCATTCTATACTGGTATTGGGATCCATGATTTAAAGGATGATGGTACATTAGGCCCAGAAAAGTCGATACATGGCTTTCCAGAAGGATCTAAACTTAATTTTGTTACATGGTAACTGCCATCATGTTTGCTTATTTCCTTTTATTGTACCGTACCACTGTGCTATTTTTACCTATGTAGTGTTGTTAATTGATTTCATTTCTTTGTTCTTTATAAGGTCACCTGATGGCAAACATTTGGCCTTCAGCATTCGGCAAGACGAGGTAATGGCCAACATATATAACTAACAATGAAACACAGTTATAAGTATTAAGTAGTAAAACAAAGATGCATTAACTATCTTTGATTTTCACTTAGTGTCTTGCTAGTCAAAGTTTTGCTTGATAACTCTAACCCGTGTGAACAATTGGGCTGAACAGGTGGAAGATGTTGATAGTAAGCTAAGATTATGGGTTGCAGACGTGGAAACAGGAAAAGCTAAGCCTTTATTTCAGTCACCGGATGTGTTTCTCAATGCAATTTATGACCAGTATGTACCATTTTATGTAGAGTTGCAAAATAAGCGTTCTGGGTGGGTTGGGTAATGGGTTAAGACAGGTTTGGGTCAAAAGGGTAATGTTTTAGTGCTGGTTGGTTTGACCCGAAAACCTATTATAACTTTCACTTCCAAAATCGAAAATAATCAATGTGCTAATGTTTATTTTGCCCTAGTAGAACTACACTAATAATCCAACTCTTTTTATTCTAGTAACAATTTAGCAGTTGTGTCGCACTTGAAATCACTTAAAATGACAGTCAACCTGGATGACGGTTTTGTCCATTTGACCCTTTTATTTAGAGGGTGTTCTGGATTGCATATGTTTAGGGCTATTGGCTTATTGCTTTTTGAAATAAGAAAAGCACTTTTGATGTGCTTGGATTTTTAATATCTTACTGGATTATCTGCTTATTTTTTGATGAAATAAGCACTGTCTAATACGAACATGGGCAGGTACTTATTTTATAGTGCAATTCTGAACACCCCATTGGTAAATTCTTCTAGCTTTAACCCATTTGACATTTTGACCCATCAGAGATATAAGATAACCCAAATTAACCCACTTGAATGGGTTGAAAATGAAATTACTACCTGTACTTTTGGTTTGAAATTAAACAGTTTAGCTTCCATCCCAACTTCTTTGGTAATAATAACCACTTTCTTCTAACTTCCAGGTATGTGTGGGTGAACAATTCAACTCTCTTGGTTTGTACAATCCCAGAATCTCGAGGAAGCCCCCCAAAAAAACCTTTAGTGCCTGCGGGTCCCAAAATCCAATCCAATGAGCAAAAAACTGTCGTTCAATCACGAACCTACCAAGATTTACTCAAAGATGAATATGATGAAGATTTATTTGAGTATTATGCGACATCACAACTTGTTTTGGTGTCTTTAGATGGAGCTGTCAGATTATTCGGCGAGCCAGCTTTATATACATCACTAGATCCATCTCCTGATGAGAAATATATTTTACTTAGTTCAACTCATAGACCATTCTCTTTTACTGTGCCAAGTGGAAGATTTCCTAGAAAGATTGACTTGTGGACAGCTGATGGAAAGTTTTTAAGGACAATTTGTGATTTACCCGTTGCTGAAGACATTCCAATTGCATCTAATAGTGTTAGAAAGGGCATGCGTTCCCTAAATTGGAGGGCAGATAAACCTTCTGAACTCTACTGGTATGTCTTCCTTCTGCTTAGAATAATATCAGGTGCTTGCTGCTACTTCGAAACTTGATTATCTAGAATAGATTAATAGATATTAAGATAATCAGAATTAGTGTCACTTTACCCAACGCTAAAAGTCTGCCATCTGCTACTAGAAAACACAATAATTAAACAATCACTTATGAAACGCAATTGCAAACACCCCCTAATTCATTAAGTAATTGTTTGGTTAAAGGGTGGAGACGCAAGACGGGGGTGATGCCAAAGTAGAAGTGTCTCCTCGTGACATAGTGTACACACAATCTGCTGATGCCCCTCAAGGTGAGGAGCCAAAGATCTTCTTTAAGCTCGATCTTCGTTATGGGTAAGTATATAACCAAACCCCCCTCCCAAGACACACACACTAATGATTCTACATGAGTTAGGTTTAAAAATGGCACACTTTTAATGTTTGCAGAGGAATAAGCTGGTGCGATGATTCACTTGCATTGGTATATGAATCATGGTACAAAACACGTCGTGTAAAAACCTGGTTGGTCTCCCCTGGGTCCAACGAGACTCCGCGTTTGTTGTTTGATAGATCGTCTGAAGATGTATACTCTGACCCTGGTTCTCCTATGTTTAGAAGAACTCCTGCCGGGACTTATGTTATTGCAAAGTTTAAAAAGGAAAATAAAGAAGGCACATATTTATTACTAAATGGAAGCGGTGCTACACCAGAAGGAAACATACCTTTCCTGGATCTCTTTGACATGTAAGTGTTTCATTATATATAATTATATATTATCTGGAAGTGGCAATATGGGCGGGTCGACATATTAGATTAAGGGTCAAAAGATATGTGCTTTGGGTTCGGTTGCCTTGGAATCACTTTTTGTCTAATAGTTTAATATAATTTTTATGAATATTTGGTGCATTAAATATGGTTATAAAAGCTATATTTATTCAACAACAATCTAAATTTTGAATAAAAATGATTTAGTAGGTTTTATTCATAACAATTACACTTTGGGTGATTTTAACCTTGTTGACCCGTCTTCTTCTAAGTCAATTATTTTTATTTAACTTATTTTACCGATTATAATTAAACACAACCCGAATTAACCGATTGATAAATATTTGGGTGCAATTGCCACCTCTCTAATATAATCCTTTTGTCTCATTGACTTTCTTTCACTGAAGTTTTCTGACATAACTTATCTCAGAGAAACGGGGGATAAGGAAAGAATATGGCAGAGCGACAAGGAGAAATACTTTGAGAGTGTTGTGGCTTTAATGTCTGACCAAACTGCGGGAGACTTGTATGTGAATGATCTAAAAGTGTTGACTTCTAAAGAGTCCAAGACGGAAAACACCCAATATTATTTACAAAAATGGCCAGAAAAGAAATCATGTCAAATTACTAATTTCCCACATCCGTACCCTCAATTGGCGTCATTACAGAAGGAAATGGTGCGGTACAAGAGACAGGATGGAGTTCAACTCACTGCAACTTTATACCTGCCACCTGGCTACGATGCGTCACGAGATGGCCCACTACCTTGTTTGGTTTGGTCGTATCCTGGAGAGTTTAAAAACAAAGAAGCAGCAGGACAAGTTCGTGGGTCTCCTAATACTTTTGCGGGCATAGGTGCAACATCACCACTGCTTTGGTTAGCAAGGAGGTACGCATGCATTGTTATTAAAATTATGTCTTATATATTCGACACTTCAGTTGGGTTGGTATGTTTGAATTAGGGAAGTAACATAATGTCCATTTCAATGGAACGAAAAATAGTTTCTTTGTTTTGTCAATTGGAGTGAAATGGACCTTCTCTAAAGGAATGTGATTCCTTCCATTTTACTGATTTCTTTCCATGGGGATGGTTTCTTTTTCCCCCTCTTTCCATCTTGGAGTGGAATGAAAAGCAACGTATTATCACCCGTATTAAAGTAATCTTCAATACGATTAATGCTTTTATAATATTTTTTCTTACTTTTTTAAAATTTAACCAGAACATATATGATCACGCTATAATCTTAGTCAATGTTTTATTAAGCGCTTATTATGTTCCATATCCTATTATTTATAAGTAGAAAAAATTAACTTTTGTTAAATTATAAAGTTAAGATAACATTAAATTACCTGGAAATTTGTATGGAAACATGTTTCATTTCTACAGGCATGATAATGGAATGTAATGATCCGTTCCATTACCTTGCTGATTCGGGGATTCCGTTACCTCGTGTTCTCGTCTATTCCGTTCCTTTGTCAGTTGTCATTTGAGCAGACCAAATAGACCCTTTTCCCTTGGTATTTGAGCGTTCCTGTAATTTTTGCAGATATGCTATATTATCCGGGCCAACAATTCCTATCATTGGCGAGGGCAAGGAAGAAGCAAATGATAGGTAATTATTTGTAAACGAATATATACATTTACAGCTATATCACTGGTTTTCACATGTTACTGACCATTATGGGTAATGTTATTGTCATCAGCTACGTTGATCAACTTGTTTGGAGTGCAGAGGCTGCAGTGGAGGAAGTTATCCGCCGTGGGGTAAACTCTTTTCTTCTTACCCTATTGGAGGCAACTGTCTAATGCTCTTTTTGTACATAGATTTTATTATTGTAATTATATAATTTTGGTGATCACATTTAACACATTATCTTGAAAACGTACAAAAGTGGTTGCCAGACAAACCAATCCGATTCAATTTAAACCACAATAGAAGTTCTCAATTGACCCATCACCCAACTAACAGATTTGTCAATCGTACCACCCTACTTGAGATCATTTCATTTGTCTGATTTCATTGTTGCTTCTTGTAAAAATGAAGGTGGCTCATCCAGACAAAATTGCAATTGGAGGACATTCTTATGGGGCGTTCATGACTGCAAATCTGTTGGCACATGCCCCTCATCTTTTCTGTTGTGGAATCGCTCGCTCAGGAGCTTATAATAGAACGCTTACACCTTTCGGGTTTCAGGTAAGATATTACTTTCTTTGGCTATTGGCAATGTAATCAATTTAATGATTGCTTATGGGTATTTTATATATTATCTGCATCAGAATGAGGATAGAACTCTCTGGGATGCTACTGATACCTACATCAAGATGAGTCCTTTCATGGCTGCCAATAAGATTAAGAAGCCCATCTTGCTTATCCATGGAGAAGAAGACAATAATTCTGGAACTTTGACGATGCAGGTATGTTTCACATTCTTTCTGCTTTGAGAAAATACATTATTGTTTTCTGTTATTATTATTATGGAATATTTTTTCTTTGTAAATCTGAGTCTTTCAAAGATGGTATTGTTTCCCGTTGGAGTCATTTTGTAGCAAAATAAGCTCTTAAAACCGCTTTAAAAAGATTTTTTTGTGTGTGTGTGTGTGTGTGTGTGTGTGTGTGTGTGTGAAAATGCTTTCTTTATGTTAACGTCAACTTGTCAAGTTTTATAGAAAAATGTTTTAAGTATGCAGCTACAAAATGATCTAATGGGACACAATGCTGCTTTTCAACAACTCATATTTTGCAAACAATAAGTACAATGGCTAATACAGAGACAAATGAAAAAGTAAGTTGGTATTTATGCAACAAACCATACATTATTTTATCTTTTCATTGTAAGATATGTGACTTTGGATGCAGTCGGATCGTTTCTTTCAAGCTTTAAAAGGGCATGGGGCCCTGTCTCGCCTAGTCATTCTTCCATTTGAGAGCCATGGTTATTCATCACGGGAGAGCATAATGCATTGTCTTTGGGAGACGGATAGGTGGCTTCAGAAGTTTTGTGTTTCCAACTCTTCCGAAGCCAGCATAGAATCAAAAACTGACGAAAGCAAAACTGTAGCCTCTGGTGGTGGGGCAGTTGCTGAGCTTGAAGACATTGGAAATGGAGTTGATGGTCTTCATTTTAATACAAGATCATCACTTTGGTAATTTCTACTTTTACTATTTAATGTCAAGATAAAACCTGATGAAAAGCAACTGCATATATGTTGTCCTTGAGCAAAATTTAGAGGTCGCAGTGTCAACTCTTCAATATAAACATGGGTCGATTTGTGGCAAATTTTTTGTTATCTCCAGTAGTTCAATTGAGTAAAATTTTTGAAAATTGGCTTATAACGGAAAGGTGGATCCATAGTCGTCCAGAGTTTATTTAGATGCTCAAATCGCTTTATTCAGATGCATGTAATTTGATGCAAATAGTCTAGCACTCTAGCTTTCCTCACCATAATTTAAACATTATTTTTCTTAAATTTCAAAAGGCAGTTTGGCTGGTCAACCCATCCTGATTTGTTTTAAAAGGTGTCTGCCACTTCCCCATAAATTTTCGGCAACAGTTTTTTTTTTTTTTTTTTTTTTTTTTTTTTTTTNTTTTTTTAATATGAACGTATTTCAGATATCCGTTGTCTGGAGCAACCATTGATAAAGGTTGGACGTGATCGGGTCCACTGTTATATAAAGGAACTTGTTAGCTGCACCACAGACATGCCGCGGCTCAGCTCCTGAGAAACATGCTGGCCTGATGTTGTACAATATAAAGATGAAGGGATGGCTACTGTACCATCCCTGTATTCTTGAAACGAAATCAAATTTGATATGTGAATTAGATACAGGTAACTAATCGTGCGACATGAAAATGTCGATAAATGAAATATTTTTCTAGAAATGAAATTCATTTGGCGATATATGATGCTGCTGGCTGCAAATTGTTAAGCTTTTCTGGATACATTTGGCGATATATGATAATTCTCTACTTTGTGCCTGATAATTTCACTTTGTTTAACAACTTCAATCCTATCATTGAGTACGAAATCGTCATTTTTCCGTTGAATTTGCATGTTTTTTCGAGGTATTACTAGACAACTATTGTGTGAACAGTTTGGTCGTTTTAGCATGGCTTTTTGACCCAACTACCATTACAAATTTGGAATGAAAATTATTCAACATTGTGTATTTCAAAGTCAGCCAATACTTTCGTCAATTGTCATTCACATCTTTGAGAATTTGAGCATCTTACTTTTTGAAATATAACATTTTAATATCAGTTTATAATTAGAAATAGGATTGTTTTTTGTTTAGGAAGGATTTGTTACATAAAGAGAGTAAAAACAGCATAAACAGAATGCATAGGTGCATAGCTTACAAATGATAAATACAACAACAATACCCAATCCCGTATGAATGAGGTATGTCACGGATTTGGTTTAGCGACAAAACACTAGAAGTCAAATGGGTGGATATATTAAAAGCATCTTTCGTTACTTCCTATGCTTCGAAATTGTGATGACTCCAACATAAAATATTTTAGTGAGATTTCTGTTTTTCTGTCTTAATTTAAGAATTTTCGTCTACACTAAACTACTTTTATTAACATCAACAAATTAAATCATTTATCAAAAACTAAGAATAACGTCGGAACATATCTTATACGGAGTAGTATTAAATTGTCATAGCTATCAATCCTTTTCTTTGAAAAATAAAAGTGCTAGTGTATTTATCACATNTATTTATGATCATAATGTAAAAATTTTCTCTTGGGTTGGAATGCATATATGCGTATGATACCAAAAGGGTTTTGGCTCGGTTGGTATTCATTTTTGAAAAACTCATGAGTCCACTAAAGAGTTTTTGTGAATAAAATGTTACGGGTTTGGGTCTCGGCTCGTGCTCACTTAAGATAGTATCTTACTGGGTCAGGAGAGTTGACAGAGCTGTTACTTATGAGGTGAACAATGGCCGGTACCAAAAAGCAGGCTAATTCACACTTTCTTTTTTGATACATGCGTATGATATAAGCATCATGTTTTCTAGAAACAAACTTGAAGATATAAGAATATAATACTACAGTAGTAACTTAGTAAGTTCTTGGAAAATGCAAAATAAAGAAATTTTTGGGTCTAAGTCCACTTTTGCAATCCAAATTGACCAAGCAATCAAGCATCCAATGTTGACCATTTTGTTAAGTATATTTTTATCTCAAAATAAGAGTGAATACAAATTTTCTAGTCTTGTACCTTTCAATAAACTCCAGGGCCCGGTATCTATTATTATTTACAGTAAATAGTTAATGTGATTTATTCAAAATAATGGAGTTCGGTTGCTTGAATGAGTGGTATAAATAAATTTATGGACCAGTCCTTGAATTGTACTTCGAATATGGTTTGAGAAATTCTAATGGAAGAGCGGGAAGTTTTTTTAAAAAGTAACTTTTATGCTCCGTATATGCAAATTTATAGTATAAATGATGTGGTGATAATGTAACGACATGATTTATCGATTATTTTTTGCTTTTCCTTTTATAGATTACGAATATTGTCTTTGAACGCTGCTACTTTTTTTCCGTACTTAGTCTATAACTAATTCTACTTTTAACCTCAAGCATGTAATCGACTTGTCATTTGATTCTTGTACGAAGTCGGTGAAAGACCAAATATCTCTAAAAATCATATTCATAATTAGTATCTTCCATAGAAAATTTTAATAAACCATAAAAATGCACTCTATTATAGTATTATCTATATGACTAATATTATTTCATTCTGAAATATATTATGTCTTGGGTAAGAGTATTATATGTATAAATTTTAGCTCTTTGATACCTTGCTCCGACAGGATTGAATATGTTCTTGTTTCATTTTGAAATATTATAAAGTTGTGTAAGATTTCTACTTAAACAAGTAGTTTACAAGTAGTTTTAAGTTCAAACCTTGAAAAAATAATACATAGTTTATATACTAGTATGTGTTTGTAGATACTTATCCTTTATAAAAAAAAGTTAAAATTTAGAATTTAGTGTTGGTAACTTTGATATTAATAATTTAATATACATAAATAACAAACAAATATCCACTCATTTATTTAAGTGTAGTAATTATTTTACTATTAAATGGTGCACACTTTCTTTAAGCACATCTTTTATATAAAGACACCAAATATCACACCAATATTGATTCCTCCTACTTCACAAATGGCCTCCTTCTTTTGCTCAACAAAATTCTTCTTCCTACTTTTTCTCATATCAGCCATCCCAATAGCCATAATAGTCTCACTAGAATCAACCACCCCAACAACAAATTACTACCAGTTTCATAGCACAGGTTGGTTTAGAGAGTCTAGCAAATGGGATGATGTGAACAACAGGTTTATAGTATCTTTTACTGACAGTGGTGGTTTAGGTGTTGTTAATGTTCCTAAGGATCATAAAAGTAGTGATATACTTGAAGAGGTACTTGTTGTGGGAAAAGATGATCTTTATGGGAATGGTACATGTGGTGTTTTTATTGATAGGCCTAGGAACAGGGCTGTTGTAGCTATTGCTGATGTGTTTGGGAATAAGTATAGTGCTGTTGCTGCTTATGATTTGACTTCATGGGAACGTTTGTTTTATACTCAGCTTAGTGTACCAGGTCAGTTTTTTTTATTTTTTTTTTTTTTTTTTTTTTTTTTTTTTTTTTTTTTTTTTTTTTTTTTTTTTTTTTTTTTTTTTAATTATTTTTTTAATTATGTTGTTCTTAAACTATGCCATTTTAGAAGGATTACATCGTGTTTAAAAGGATCCTGATGGGGACGAAATAGGACTAAATATAACCGGGTGCATAAATTTTTTTGAACCGTAATATAATAGAAATACATTTAGATAGACCGAGCGCATTTAAGAAAAATCGATGTTTTTTTTTCAAAAACTAACACTACATCAAAAAAACCCATGGATTCCCGAGAACCCTCCAGGTTCCGTCCCTGTATTGTAGTATACCCAATGCGTTAAGCCATTAAAAATTAACCTTTTCATATTTCATCCTTACTCACACAATACAAATTAGCAACCGGCCTAGAATGCTCAACCCGTTCACCTAATATGTCATTTTTAACCTTTGCTCCAGTGCATTGAAGATGCTCTTACTTAGGGTTACTCGTCAAACTATATCTTTTTGTTAAAACAAAATCGTTAAGTATATAACAAAATATTGTGCTTATTGCGTTTTTTTCTATAACAATTCTTTACGGTGATTTAAACAATAATTATGTTTGCTTTCAATTACAAAAAAGTTGTTTTCAATAAAACAATTATGCAAGTATGTATGTTTATAAGTAAATTTGTTTACGGAGAATTTCATTTATGTCCTTACAAAATTTTAACCTTACGGCCAAGAGTCCTAATGATCCTCTAAGTAATATGATAACCTTTGTTTTTTAGGAAAGGACGCTACTAGAACCGCCACTATAGTAAGAAATAAACATACAACCTTTGTAAACGATATGCAATTAATGCTAATTAAGTTATGTTTGGTAAGGTTGTTATTACTTCTTTATTAGTTTAAAAGTAATAGTATGATACTATGATGCATTGATTTGTTTTTGCTCTCACCTATGAATTTGGAGAGTGAAATGAAATGTGGTTGGTGTTGACACATAACTACCCTCTTCATCTTTCTAAACAAATTCGAACCACTACAACTTTTAGGTGAAAAGGGGACGACTTAGCAAATAACATAGCAATAGCATCATAAATATAACAGTATCTTCACACGGCAAGAAAACATAATGTGGTATCCACTTTTTAATGTATGATCTGTGTTTTTATTTTATTTTTTTTAAATTTTTTATCATTTTGTACACCGTATTTGTTAATGGTAAACAATAAAGAAAATGGTTAAACGTAACCCTAAAGGTTATGTTTGAGGAATTCAGACACGTATTAACTGTTTTTACCTTTAATAATAACTTACTACATTCTGCATTTAAACCGACCCTATGTATCAAGTTATGCAAAACCCAACAATAAATTGATAAATATATTACCACAAATGGTTAATATGTCGGATTAATTGTTATAAGTTGTATACTGTAATTTGTAAGGGTTTACTATTAAAAAGTATGTGCATTTTTTAAAGGGTCTTTAGCTACCACTAAAAAAATTGTTATCCAGTGACACATAAAAAAATGTCATTAAAAGTCAAAAGTGTCATTAATAAAAAGTGTCATTCATAAAAGAAGTGTCATCAAAGGTATAAAAGAAGGGTCACTAAAACTTATATGTGCTTCCTCATAGTTAAGAAAATGTAAATAGAAGTACACTAGGCAAAAGTCTATTTATAATGATAAAAAAATGTGTGTACATATTTTTTTTGCCTTTTGTGACACATTTTGTTTATATAAAAATGTCATTAAATCTCAAAATTTTAAGCTTTAGTCCACACCTTTTACAAAGTGTCATTAAAAGGGGAGATTGATAATTTTTTGTGTCATAAAACTTGGTCACTAATGTCTATTTACACTATGAGTCTTTTCGCTGATTTTAATTTGTTAGAGGGTGTATATGTGCATATGTGGATAAAAAATGAATGATATACTTTCTAGAGTGATCGAAATTCGACAGTTACTCTTTATATGGTGCATACATTTTATATTACTATCTTGTGTTTGTCCTAAAGATTAACAAATGTTATCGTCAAATTCTCTCTTATTCAATGATCATTTAAGTTTTCCCGTCTATAATTGTATTACAAAACTGTGAATAACACAGGCAAAGGCCAAATGAATCTGACAAATTAAATGCTACTTTAAAATAAATAATTCTTCTGTAGAAAAAGAGTGCCATTATATCGAAAAGAGCATGGAGCCCCTTTGCATGTTATTTAAAGTAGGTAAAAAGTTGTTGTTTAATAAGATTCCGAAATTAATTTTGTATTAAAATTGAGGTCGTGGTTGGTTGGCTCACTAAACAAACTAAACGTTGTCTTTTTTGTTGACAAATTAGCGGCACATGTACGCTTAGATAAGCAGAAAAAATAAGCAATGCCAAACAATCTTTGGAATCTGTTATGTCATGTTTATCTAAATAATATAGAATAATTTTATGTTTAGTATGACCAATGTTGGTTGTTACTCGAAGTCTTGTAAACCTGTTTGGTCTTTTGGGTTATATTAGGTGGTGGGAAAAGCTTTGCAGACGATGTAACCGTTGATGCAGAAGGAAATGCATACGTAACAGATGCCAAGGGTACTCAAATATGGAAAGTTAGTGTAGACGGACAACTTCTAACGACCATAAAGAGCCCACTCTTTCACGCTAAAGAGTGGTACAATGACATAATCACCCTCAACGGGATCGTCTACCATCCAAATGGATACATAATTGTGGCTCACACAATCACCGGAAAGCTCTTCAAGGTTGAAATCAACAATGACAACAAAGTCACAGAGGTTAAACTTGAAGGTAAGCTGAAAATTGCTGATGGGTTGGAACTATTATCGCCCACTAAGCTTGTTGTGGCTGGAGCTAATGGTGTAAAATTAGTGGAGAGCAACGATGATTGGATAACCGCTTCACTCATTGGAAGATCACCTGTGCTTACCCATCGGGTTGCCACTGCAGCTATGGTGAAGGATGGGAAGGTATATATCAACCATGCACTTGGTATGGGGTTCCCAAAGAAGAAACATGTTTTTGTCGAAGCTGCATTTTCTTAGATCCTTTTTTTTTACTCGTATATTGATTTATGTTGTAATCTACAATTATGTCTAGGCAAATAAGAAAACTCTTTTTCAACGTACGCTTGGTATTATTGAGTTATTGACCATTTCAAATGAGTGTCTAATACGCTTTACCATAACTGTAGTAAATATATCACACACCATAACAGCACTACCGAACCTCTTATTTCTCGTAACTATACTATGGAGAGGCCAGGAATGCTCCCGGATTATTACTTTATGCTATCTTTCTATTACTCTATATGCCGTATAGTCCATAACTTATAATAACATACCCACTTCTCACCTCCTGGAAATGAATGATGTGAAAATGGGTTATCATCAGTATATTAATGCTTCTTAGCTCGACCTTGAGGGACTAAAAAGTCGTCTCGGTCAGAACCATCAGGCTTCCGAGCCCATACAGGTGCTTGGTCAGGCCCGTAGCGGTAATCATAGAAGAGCTCTTCACCAGCCTCAATACGTTCTTTGGCAAATATGCCAACCCGGTGATCACCAGCCACCATCATTACCTACACAAACCAACAAGTTTAGACAGAAAAATCGCTTTTAACTTGGATTTAGGCAGAAAGAAAATACCTTTGCATAACAGTTCGGATTTGACGAGTGGTTAGCAAACTTCAATTTGTCCCCCTTGCGGTAAGCATCAAGCACAAACTGCAAACAAGGAATGTTCATTAAATTAGACAACTTTAGTTTTCTTATTTTCCAAAGGGTTATTATTAAAAAACATTACGTACATACTTTTACAGAAAATGATGTTTTCTAAAGTAGTTTTGTGGTTGATTTGGTCCTTTTAAGTATGAAAGTGTGTTCTAGTCCCTCAAATTTTGAATATATACAAACTTGAGAAACGTAATTGGTAAATCACATATCATCCATGAAAATACTTTAGGGACATAATCGCTTTTTTGTTAGAAGTATGTAGGAATTAAAAGTGGGTTCTAGCTTTACTTTTAGCATTATAATTTAGATAAGGGCAAATCACTTAAAAATGTAGTTAACTTGACACTTTTTATGGTTGTGTGTAGCCATCTTTTTTTTTCTTTTATTGTATGTACTGAACTTTTAAATTTCGATCATTGTGTGTATTTTGTGACTATTCTGCCATGTAAAATGACTATTTTACCCTTCGAAATTTGAAAAAAGCAAGGGTAAAATGGTCACAAAATACACACAATGATCGAAATTTGAAAGTTCAATACATACGATAAGAAAAAATAAAGATAGCTACACACAACCATAAAAAGTGTTAAGTTAACTACATTTTTAAGTGATTTGCCCTTTAGATAATTCATATAATATGTATCTAGAACTGCAAGTCGAAAAAGTTCCAAATTTGAACAATCAACTAACAGCGAATGCAGAGAAAACAGAAACTATGCTTGCCTGATCATTCAAGTCAAATAGGAAAGATGAGTTGGCACGATCGTATATTTTCCCTCGCTTATCTGCTTCTCGGTGCGAGATCAATTCACCAGTGTACTCTCCAAGATAATCATTTTTGTTGACAGGGTTCTTAAGAGAATAAAAAAACTAATTAACCAAGTTGGAGGAGATGAATACAGAATGACCAAACAGACTGTTAACCTGATACCTACCTTCAGAAATGCTCCCCAACCAGCAACATCAGATTTAGCCAAGAGAATCTGAAGACAAAGCTCAGAGCTATAACAAATTTATATATATACACAGAGAGAGAGAGAGCACTTGATATGCTGAAACTTGATATTGCTCACCCTTTGCTGCTGCCTTAAAAGTAGCCTCATGTTACCACATTGGCCTTCTCCTCTTCTCGGGGGCTCTCCTATTGAAGCATCACCACAACTGCAAGATGTATAAAGTTCAGCATGGAGGACAACAGGTACAGCGTAAGGAAGATAAAGAAAGGCAGTAATTTACAACATGTGTACGGGTATTTCTTGCAGTTTTTATTGACTATGTACGGCTCAAACTGAACTCCTTTAGTTCAAAACCTTACTGTTTGACTTTAGCCTCTGGGTTCTGTATGTTATCAAACATGTTTTGAATCTAACTTGACAGCAAGAGTCAAGAGACCATAATCTCGCAAGTCGCAACTCTCATATTCAATGAAAAGGAATGGACCATCTTGTTTACACGTTAAAAGATAATGAAGCTCTCTTACCTCACCCAGCAATTTCGGCAAACATCTGGGTCGCATTCACGTCCAGCTGCAAAACATGGGCATTGTCGGCTTCTGCATTGACTCTTTGCACAGTGGCATCCCCTAAACCTGTTCTTGCAGCTTTTCGAGCACCTAAAAGTTACGTACAAACATCAGTGAAAGCTCACATAATCCTCAGATCTTTCCAAAATGGAAGAAGAAATAACGAAGTCACTACATGAACGTAGACTATGATCTATACAAATAAACGTTTTTGTGTTGAAGTACACATACCCACAATATTTTTCACAGCAAGTAGCATTATCTAAACAGGGGCATTCCTTTCCACACATAGGTTTGCATTCACATGGAATATATTGCTTGCAAGACTGGTTCTTCCCATCAGCAATTCGTCTCCACATTGACGGATGCCCAGCAGACTTCCATGAATATTTCAGCTTTTTTGCCCTACCCTTTTTGCGAAGCAATCGTGACCTCGCATGCGTTTCCCGCTCCTAGAGACATACAACAATGAGGAATAATAATAAGATCATTTTTGAAATCAGTATCCCATAACGCACATTTTAGTGCTAGATACTTATTGCAATTCTGAAATGGAAAGACTTGAGGGGTTGAAGAATCATCAAGAAGAGAAAATCAAACCTTAGGATCTCCATCAGCACTCTCATTGCCATCTGACGTAGAGCATGCAGTAAATGATGTTCCTCCATTATTATACATATAATTGGCTACTTCTATGCAAGTTTTTAAGCCAGAAAGTAAGTTCCTGGCTATGAAGCAACTGCAAATACGAGGTTACAGAAAACCAAACAATAAAGAGTAGTTTCGTAAGTCATGTGATGGAAGGCAGTAGATCGCACACAGATATCATTCATGTCAATAGTTTATTTCAGTAATCTAGTTTTCAGGCTGAAGTATTTATGATGAATTGAGTAAAGACATATGGTGTTTCAATAGCGAGATCTAGTACCTGTTTCTCCCAAAAATCTCTAATCCCTTCATATATAGTTCTTTCTCAAGTGGCTTCCATTCAGTATTTTCCGGAGGACCCTTAACTTTTGTTCTGTATTTAGTCACATTTTCTGAAACAGAGAGAGAAGAACTAAATGGAACAGCAGAGCTAGTTGCTTCATCGTTGGAGGCCATTAGAAGTTCATCCTGATCCACATTTATTGCTCTGTTATTTACGTTGTCATTTGAAACTTGAGTATCTTCAATTGTCACAGAAACTGTATCAGGTATTGTCAACCTTTTCTGTTTCTTAAGGGAAGATTCTTGTTGGTCATCAGAAACGTGTTTTGGTTCTTCTGACGTTGTGGTTGTTTGTTGGGATATCTTGCGCTTTCCTGTATTGCCATGATAGATTTCACCATTATCATACAAAACATACAAGTTAATATATAAAAAACGAACACTTGAAATAAGGACCATCTGGCNGTTATTTACGTTGTCATTTGAAACTTGAGTATCTTCAATTGTCACAGAAACTGTATCAGGTATTGTCAACCTTTTCTGTTTCTTAAGGGAAGATTCTTGTTGGTCATCAGAAACGTGTTTTGGTTCTTCTGACGTTGTGGTTGTTTGTTGGGATATCTTGCGCTTTCCTGTATTGCCATGATAGATTTAACCATTATCATACAAAACATAAAAATTAAAAAAAAAAAAACAAAAACTTAAACCAAAAAAAAAGAACCATCTGGCAAAAAAAAAAAAAAAAAAAAAAAAAAAAAAAAACTAAACTACAGGCATCTATCCTCTGAGCGATGCTTAGAAAAATAATCACCTGGATCACCACTGATCTGGATCTTGTGCACACCATCTGAAGTTCTCGTGGTTGTCTCACTTACGTGATCTAGGTGATTGGAATGCTTATTCACAGCTCTATTCTGAAATTATGAGGCTTGTATTAAAAGAGGATAAAGAAATAATTGTGCAGATGTAACTCTGAAGTTTCATTTGATCAGCGAGAATAGTTCTCATGAGCAGAATATGGACCGTTTGATGGATCTTGCCATCACAGTATAAAAGAATTTTACCACTTCCAACACTATCTTATGTAAAAACCAAGCAATTATAATACATTTAATACCAAAGTGAGACCAAAACCGGAGTCAACAGAGCTAATTCCTGAAAAGACTTGCCAGATTGGCTAATTATAAACGGTAACAAGAATAAATCCAAGATCTGATATACTGCAAGATGCATTATTAATGTCTTTGTTGATCCCGCTGTAAAAGTTTTGTATTTCTACTTAAAGATGACAGAACTGGAAGTAACTTTGTTTTTTGTCACTGTGATTCTTGAAAGTCAAGATGAGAAGCTCAGTTAAGCTCGCAGACTATATAATGGTTAACAAATACCACCTGAGCAGTTAAAAAGAAGAACTGTACCTCTGCATTTTATATAACAACAGAACCAGCTATTTTAGTTAACAATTCTAGCTGTACGGAAAGGATTTGATATGTGATACCTGAAGGTAACAATGATCACTGCAAGGTTTCACATTTTCTTGGGACTCAAGAGGGTAGTATTGTCTTTCAGTCTGTTTATGATGCAAATGGATGTGCATTAATGTTGCAAGCAGTAAACTTCACTACAAAAGTGTAATGGTTCTAAAAGCACATATGCTTACAGGAGAAATAACAGTCTGAGAGTAGCCGTGAAGACGGCAATCGAATACCTGTCAAATATATAAGAGAAATGAACATAAAATTGACCCAATATAGTAAACGATAACAAATGTGATAACAGGTAAGAATATGTACCAAACACCGTCTGCAAAAGAGATTATCAAGAGAATCTAAGGAAGCACTAAGGCTTTTGTCCAGAGATATGCTCCAGTCATGCTCATTGTCTGCAGAAACAGAGCCATCTTTGAGTTCGTTTGCTTCATTTTCTGTCTTCATCGTGATAAATGCCTCCTGCGTCACATAAAAACAACAGAAGAGAAGACTTCAGCAAGTATGTAAAAAAGTGGTAAAAGTAAGACTTGATATGGACAACATTATGTTCAAAAAAAAAAATATGGACAACATTGTTCTATAAGAGGATATAAGAGTAACTTAGGTACATGGATTTCTGAAGTACTTCCACCGATATATTGCGTCAAGATTTTAATTACTTCCTCACTTGGCTCATAATCCTGAGAAACCATCCTGCAAGATTCAACGCGTAGAATATGTTTTATTATAATATCAACTATATATATTATGTGCTCAATGTAGTGCAAACGACGAAAGAAATCCAAATATAAGCCACAAATGCAGTTACATCCATGTGGATAATCCAGGTCATGCAATTACAAGTCATAAAGAGGCAAACAGTTAGATCCATGTAAGATGCCAGGAACATAAAAGAAAAAACTGCTAAAAAGTGTTGAGATAATAGTTCCTATAACTACTATTCCATGCGAGTTTTTGTGGTAATGAGAAATAAAAAAGCATATGAAGAAACATAGAAAAGAAAAACACATGTCATAGAGCAGCATTGTGACAAGGGGGAAGATGAGATCTTTGCATATAAACTGGAAACATCTTTAATGATGCCATCAACCAACGAACAGAACAATAAGAAAAACTATAAAACCCATTTCACCCAGTTTTTAGTTTCTGCAGGTATGCATGTTTCAGAGCATTTATAGTACTTTATTTAGTAACGATGTAACATAGTATGCATATTAGGCATGAAAAAATATTGGTATAATCATAATAGGATGAACAATCTTTTAAATGAATGGAAACGCAAGTCATCGACATTGTTAACTCAGATGGATAGTTTTCTTCAATGCATTTTATCATCTGAAAGTAGTGTGCTGTCTGAACTAACCGTATGATGCGATTTTCTGTCTCGGAAAATTCATGTTTCTCTTCATCTGGTTCAGTAATCTCTTCCTCACTGTCACTACAGATCAACGCTTCACTTCCATTTTGGTCATAATAAATACGTCGTCTCCCAACAACCGACTGGTCATCAGCCATTCTCTGATTTCTGTGGTGCACAGAAATAAACCAAGTAACTCACAGAATGAAGTTTTCATCATGAGCAACAAGAAAAAGGGAAGTCAAGTAATCACCTATCACTGTTTAATTATTTATATTTAAATTGCATATAAAACTGCTTATAGATGAATTTTTCAACTCGTGGATCATTGAAAATATTTCCTCCACTTTCCAACAATTTAAAACATAGAACCTCTGGTGTAAACACTACTACACATGTGTCTTAGCCTCTTAGGTTATCACTAGAAAGAGTGTTGGATATTGAATTGCTAGTTTCTTGTATTCCTATTTTGTCTTATTACAGATTTAACACTTGGGTACTCTCAATTTCTACGCAACTTGCTATGGAAAGTACATTCCAAAATTTTCATCTTAGTGAGCCGCGTTATGTAAATTGAGATAACAAAATCTGAGACTCCTTAACAGAGACCTAACGTAGCTTTATGGTTAATAGCTATATTGCGATTAAGAGCAGATCAAAACTAATCAAGAAAGCAACAGTCACAGTATAAATGGATCTTGTATGACCAACTTGATGCGACTGTTTTGCTTAGTGTACAGATTTCTTTTGTATCTCATGTAAGCCAGAGCTTTTGGGAGGTCTCCCACTTTTTTGTCGATATAACTCCATTTTTGTACGGCAATGTTTTATGCAATCTAAATCATCAAACTGAAAAATAAAAACAAAAAATGACAAAAGAGAAAGCGCAGATGACAAAAAACCTGTCCAAAAAGATCCAAGTAGTATAAGGTGGTATTCTTTCTGTAGGTGGAAGCTTGGCGCTTATGTGAATAGCTGCTTCTTGAGTGCTGCTATTATCATCACCTAATATTTGGCCTGGTCCAGTAAGGATGCAAGCGGGATTTTTCATCCTAGCAGAAAGCATTCTACCCCCTTCACTGTTTTCCTTAGATGAATCAACAGTTCTTTGCTTGGATAATGACAGAAGATGAGAGACATCTTTTCCTAGCTTCTCCCTATTCTTCTCAACTTTTTCCTATAGATATAATACAATTTGGTAAGTACTTTCACGTTCCATCAGTACTAACGTAATTCGCATACCATGAACACTTCATCTATCATTTTTCCATAAGTCAAGCAAAAATAGAAATTCCACTATGCTTTTAAGCAAAATTTTGAAGTTCATATCAGCCACTCAAAACTTCTAAGATATTGGTATTAAGTGACCAACTAGGACCACAGAGTTGATCTTAACTTCAAAGTATATAGTATTGAATAAATAAATGCAACCAGCACCTGTGATGTTTAACGAAAAAGTGGAGGTATATAGATGATGAAAACAACGGAAAGTAGAGTACATCATAATGGGTATCATCAACTCACTTTGACTAGAAGAACCCTTTCTGCTTGAATCCGCTTCTTGAGTTGATTAATCTTAGAAGTTAAGCATTCCAGATCACCAGAAACTTGCTCTTTCCGAGAGTTCTGCAAATTTAAAGGGCAAAATGTATCGTGGGATTAACAAATGCTATGAAATCCATATGAATTTATTATAGAAGAACAAAACTGAGTTGAAATTTCTGTATGATGTTAACTTTTAAGCAACATTTGAAGTAATGCAGGAATATATATAGTCGTAGTATGGTCTTTTATGGCCAAAAAACACAATAGAAACGACAAAATCCCTCAATTCCAAAAATAGCAATGTAGCTTGTAATTAAAACTATTCCCACATTTGATATGCATTTAGACCGTGATTGTGGAGGTATAGTCTAATTTGGTATCGTCTATTTCGTAACGTGGAGGTCACGCCTCGCGCCTTAGTCTATGGTATTGGTTAAGTTAGATTTTTTTTTTTTTTTTTTTTTTTTTTTTTTTTTTTTTTTTTTTTTTTTTTTTTTTTTTGCCACGCCAACCCCTTGAAAAGGGAGGGCTTCACCTGGTTTGAGTCTGTGTGGCGGTGGGATCAAACCCCGTGGATTAGTCGACCAAAAAGGTCGGAAACCATGGTTATAAAAAAAAAAAAAAAAAAAAAAAAAAAAAAAAAAAAAAAAAAAAAAAAAAAAAAAAAAAAAAAAAAGTTAGTATTTTTGGAATTGATATGCATTTAGACCGTGATTGTGGAGGTATTGTCTAATTTGGTATTGTCAATTTCGTTACGAAATAGACAAAGGCGTCGGCAATTTTTGTATCTAAGGTATTGACTAACAACCACCATATCTAACTTAAACCCTTAGCAAGCAATTGTATACAACTATACAAGTACCAAATTAGACAATACGGCACGTAAATAGTATTTTTAAACTATAATAATTGTTACTATTAATTTTCCATTGGAATGTAAATTATGTAATATAATAATTTCACTCGACTTTATTCAAATTTGACCAAATTGATGTAAAAAACTCACAAAAGCATATAAAAAAAGTAAAAATACATTCTAGTGCAATTAACTTTTTCAAAACAAAAGTACAACACAGTACATAGTTATATACTACGTATTATGTTCACCTGTTTAGTAAATTAAAGATGTCAAGTGTAAAAAATATATAAAAAGTTAAAGCGATCATCAATTAGAAATAGAAGAAACAAGTAATAAGGAAAGAAAAGATATTTGGATAAAAGAAAGTGAGTTGGTTACTCTGGATTTGGAGGAATCGGTTGATTTGGATGTGGTGGTAGTGGAGACCATCGTATCATCTGAATGATCACATTCACAGTGTGAGTGACTGAATAAGTGTGTGTGTTTTTCTGTTTGAGAGGAGTAGTTGAGGGGTTTAGACTGACACCCGCGTAATTTTTGGGGTCGTTACAAGGCCCCCGTACACACCATATGTCTTTGTGGGTCCTGTCCTTACTAGGGAAATTATAGGTTTGTGTGCATAATGCTTAACCCACACAAATCAACGGCCAAATGAGATAAAAGTAGAATGTATAAGATGATATTATTATTAAATTAATGGCCAAAATGAGAATAAGAAAATAATAGACCGTATAAGATAATGTTGCTCTATTGTGAAGATGTGATGAAGTTAGATCGGAGGTAATGGTAATCAAATCTATCACCTTCATGTTATCGACACATCACTATTCAATACACTATTAAACCTAATCGTCAAACATGCGCAATGATCACCACTAAACCAAACATATAAAAATACCACGCGTTATACAAACATATCACACAATACACCCTACAAACACACACAAACAAACAAAAAACGGATGCCAAACGGTTTGGTGATCTGCAACATAAAACCAGTGCAAAAAATGATTAATGGCGTGCGGTTGAAGTCATGTGTAATGGGGATAACACGGGGTGGATGGCACGACCAGGTGGTTCCACCATAACACTTGGTCTTAAACAAATAATGGTAAACAAATACTTGATGTGTCCATTTGAAGATGTGTGTGTGTGTGAGGTTGAGTGAGGTGTCATAACGTAGCAGGTTTTAGTTGGTGATAGATTAGTAAAAATGATTAGGATGAAAAAAGAAATGGCTATAATGTGCATTTCTAAAGAACAATCTTGTTTTTAAAGATGGTGAGGTTGGTTTTATATCTTGTAAAAGTTAATATTAATCTCAAGATTATAGGTAAACCTCTAAGTCTCAACTAATAAACTGTTTAGGTGTTAAATTTTAAAGACATACAAGGGTCTTATATATCTAAAGACACATATTATTAACTCAAAAAATTACCATTAAAGTTTATGTTAGTCTCTTATAAAATATTCAAATTTCTTTTCCTTTTTTTTTTTCTTTTTTTTTTCTTCCTTTTAAAACAAGTGTTTACTTTAAAATTTTAACCACCTAAATGTTTTTCTAATAATCAAGATGAAAATTTATTTCCGCGAATTTTTATAATAATCAGTGTCTCATGATTATAAATGTTTTATCACAACCATTAAAACAAAGTTTTGCTAGTAACAAATTTTATGATTGTGATAAAAAGAGATATTTTCACTACATAATTACCTATAAACGATTATCAATTTCTAAAAACACGAATGCAAGTTCCAAAATAAGATAGACAAGCAACGTCTAATTTGATTGTGATAAGACATTTACTTTTCTACAACAAATTCCTAGTTCAAAAGAAAGATACTAAAAATGGAACAATTTTTGAAAAGAGATAGTGGGGAAAAAAAATAGAATGAGAAAGATTGTTAGTCACACAATTCAAATAAATAAAGAGAAATTAAAAAGATGTATATTTACTTTTGTAAATGCATATGAAATATGATTATATTTTTGCGATTTTAATTTTATTTATCATGTGATTCGCTAACTTCCAACAATCTTTATAATAAGTGATTTATTTTCGGACCTTGGATAGTCCGATGGTCCAAGAATAAATTTGACAATTTAAACCAAAATCCAATAATATCTGTCTTGTCTCTGCAACCAAACATGTCAACTCTTGTTCCTTTACCCTTCAACTCACTCTTTCAAAAACCACAACTTCACAACAACAACAACCATCGTATCTTCCGTCTATCAGCTCAATCACGAGAAACAGTAAAATAATAAACTTCATTTCACACTTCAAATATGTTTTACTTATATTTTTCTTTTAGGAATTATAAATACTGTTTTATATTTTCTTATCATAGATACAAAAGACAGCAGATGCAGTTTCTAGAATCGAGTACACCCCGGGTGTGTTCGATAATGTTTTCCTTAATCTGTTTCGTAATAAGATGGTGCAGGTACAAAATATATAAATACATATGATACTAGGAGTGTAGCTATTTGGTGCTAATCATTCATTGTGTTGTGAAACTGGATTGCAGGAAGTTGGATGGGATTCCGAGAAGCCGGGTTATGATGGACTGATAGATGTAGCAAATCGCCTTATGCTTGCTAGGACTAATTCTGAAACTAAGGAAGCAGCGGTATGTTTATGTTTTTGAGCTGTCTTTGTTATTTTGAGGTGTTTGCGTTTTGAGGGCGATTATAGATTATTGCATTCAAGTTGCACAATTATGATGTACCGTAGATATTAAATGTCATATAATCACTTTTAAAACACAATGACAAACACCCGCGGATTGTATCATACTTGATGGCAGCTATTGCTAGACTAACGGTGTGAATGAACATTGTTTGGTTTGCTGTCAGGTCCGCATATTACGATCTTTGTTTCCTCCATTATTGTTAGAGCTTTACAAAATCCTCATTTCGCCTATCGCTCAAGGAAAATTGGCCGCTGTAATGGTAGGTGAGTTTTTTTTTTTTCACATTTATTCCCTACAGCCTCATCTGTAACAACAGATTACCAACACGTAAATTAAAATTTATTGTCCTCTTGAAGATGTAGTTCAAATTTATTAATCAATTTGCTTAGTTGGTATAATGATCCCGGAGTCCTAAGCTTGTGTATATGTGTTTCCTCGAAGCAAGGGTGACTGCAATATCTTGTCAGTGGCTCATGGGTACTTGTACTGTAAACGATGTGGATCTTCCTGATGGATCATCATTGCCGAGTGGGGTAATTAAAGTTCTCAAATTTCCATGGGTACTTTATGGTTTTTCCATGTCATTCTTGACAAACCCCTTTAGGGCGGGTGATGCAGGTGTTTGTTGAAAGATGCAAGTATCTAGAGGAGAGCAAATGTGTGGGGATATGTGTGAATACATGTAAACTTCCTACGCAGGTTAGTATCTAAACTTTTCTGATTCAGTGGCTTCATTTTAGAATATGGTGATTCTTAATCCGATGTGTTGTCCAGGCATTCTTTATGGATCATATGGGAGTTCCTCTACTTATGGAGCCAAACTTCAACGACTATAGTTGTCAGGTAAACACATTTGAGCTTGTCAGCTCAAGTCTCGTATTGGGTACAACAAAACAATGAGATTCACGGTGAATGGTATAACTAAAGACAAAGGGTGTGAGTTAATGCCATCTACCAATGCAATTCAACTCATTTACTTATGACATGATTTAAGTGACATTATATTTTCGAATAGGTTATAAAAACATTGCATCTTTACTACACTAATTCTCCTATGTGATTAAGTTATTTTCGGAAAAAAATATATACTCCGAATGTAACTTCTATAAACATATTTGACACACTAACTAATATACATTGGCAAAAACTAAAAATTGTGGACAGTATCAGTTCCCAGCACAAAGTCTGTATCAAAATGACAGAACAGTTAGCCATATGACCCAGAAATTCCAGGAAATACTTGATACTTTATGGAACTGGGTAATCAGATAGCCAAATAGGTGAATTCTGGATGTAGAATTTGATTCTAGTGTATGAGGTTAGCCTGATTGCTTACATGTTGTGCTTGCACTTAATGATATCGAAGTCATTTGTCACATCCTTAATCCAAGAGACTTTGATGTGCAGTTCAAATTTGGAGTTTCTCCCCCAGAAGAGGATAGCACTTTGAAGGAACCTTGCCTGGAAGCATGTCCCAATGCCACCCGACGCAGAACATTAGCCACCAACGCACTTGAAATGAAGTGTCCAAAAGCATAAACATTTATTTTCTTATACCATTCAACTTTCTTGTGTTGTAAATTAGATATGTCATACCAGATATGCTCAGCCAACCACTTTAACCATTTAAAAAAGAGTGGAGCTGTTGCAACTATTTATAGATATTTAGATACTGTGATAAAACGAAATGTAAAGTGCCTTAAAAATTCTGTGCTTAATTTAGATAATCAAAAACCAGTTTAAATCCAGAATTTTTGAAAAACAAATAAAAATGGACATGCATCCAACCAAATACCACTGAAGTTGAAAGTACCATCTCCATTCTCCACTACAGTCTACAAACTTGAATAAAAAGTGTGATCACAAGTTCACAACATTAGTGAGCTGAAGCCGACTCTCCAACTGGAACATTCTAAGGGAGAACCAACAGGAACATGTAACAAAGAGCAGCTTCTGGACATAACACAGAATGAAAATTTTGCTACCTAATCATTAGGTGAACTAGGAGTGCCAGATAGGCAGATATGTATAAAACTCTACACTCGATGAATTTAATAGTGTTGAAAGTTGCGAATAACATACTATACAATATACCCTACAAACACGCACACACAAAAAAAGACGGCAAACGGTTCGGTGATCTGTAACATAAAACCAATGTACAAAATGATTAATGGCGTGTAGTTGAAGGCGTGTAATTGGGATAACACGTGGTGGATGGCACAACCAGGTGGTTCCACCATAACACTTGGTCTTAAACAAATAATGGTAAACAAATACTTGATGTGTCCATTTGAAGATGTGTATGTGTGTGAGGTTGAGTGAGGTGTCAAGTTTTAACTCTTCAAAACGTAGCAGGTTTTAGTTGGTGATAGATGATTAGTAAAAATGATTATGATGAAAAAAAGAAATTGCTATAATGTGCATTTCTAAAGAACAAACTTGTTTTTAAAGATGGTGAGGTTATTTTTATATCTTGTAAAAGTTAATATTAATCTCAAGATTATAGGTAAACCTCTTAGTCTCAACTAATAAACTATTTGGGTGTCAAATTTTAAAGACATAAAGGGTCTTATATATCTAAAGACACATATTATTAACTCAAAAAATTACCATTAAATTTTATATTAGTCTCTTATAAAAATATTCAAATTTCTTTTCCCTTTATTTTTATTTTTTTTTTCTTCTTTTTAAAACAAGTGTTTACTTTTAAATTTTAATCACTTAGATGTTTTTATAATAATCAAGATGAAAATTTATTTCCGCGAATTTTTATAATAATCAGTGTCTTATGATTATAAGTGTCTATCACAACCACTAAAACAAAGTTTTGCTAGTAACAAATTTTATGATTATGATAAAAAGATATTTCACTACATAATTACTGATAAACAATTATCAATTTCTAAAAACAAGAATGTAGGTTCCAAAATAAAGATAGTCAAGCGACGTTTAATTTGATTATGATTGGATATATTTACTTTTCTACGACCAATACAACCAATCAGTAGTTCAAAAGAAAAACACGAAAGGGGCGTTTGATATATAATGGGAATCACTATTAGCATGGTAATTGGAATGGATTCAGAAACACACCACCTTTTTAGTGGGTATGGAAAATGCATAGTTTCAAGGGTTTGATTCCCAATTACAAAACCAACTAATAACAATGGAAATGAAAGTCATTCCCTTATAAAGTACCGTCAAACCAAACATTCCTTAAAAATCTCGTTGAACAATTTTTGAAAAGAGAGAGTGAGAAAAAAATAAGCAGAGTGAGAAGGATGTCGAGTGTTGACTGTCTTAGAGGGCATAGTAATATATTTGTATTGGTTTAGTGAGGGTTGTATGATGGGGTCATGAGTTTTATGTTTAGTCCCGTGTGACAAGTCTTTTTTTTCCTGTTTGTTTTCCCAGTTTAGTGGGGTTTTGTATGGTTGTTATGGGTCTCAGCTCCGTTAATTTTCTTGATTGAGGAGTTGAGATGCCATTCTTTTGTATTAGTTTGCTTGTAGTCGTAATAAATCTTCGCCTTTCAAAAAAAAATTGTCACACAATTCAAATGAGTTTAGAAAAATTAAAGAGATGCATAAATATCATTTTAATTTTATTTTTTATTTGATTTGACGCTAACTTGCAACAATCTTTTCAAGTGATTTATTTTCGGACCTTGGATAGTCCGATGTTCCAAGAATAAATTTGACAATTTAAAAACCAAAATCTAACAATATCTGTCTTGTCTCTGCAACCAAACATGTCAACTCTTGTTCCTTTACCCTTCAACTCACTCTTTCAAAAAAAACCACAACTTCACAACAACAACAACAATCATATCTTCCGTCTATCAGCTCAATCACGAGAAACAGTAAAATAATAAACTTCATTTCACACTTCAACTATGTTTTTACTTATATTTTTCTTTCAGGAATTATAAATACTGTTTTATATTTTCTTATCACAGATACAAAAGACAGCAGATGCAGTTTCTAGAGTTGAGTACACCCCGGGTGTGTTTGATAATGTTTTCCTTAATCTGTTTCGTAATAAGATGGTGCAGGTACAAAATATAATACATTTAATACTAGGAGTGTAGCTAATTGGTACTAATCATTCATTGTGTTCTGAATGAAAATGGATTGCAGGAAGTTGGATGGGATTCCGAGAAGCCGGGCTATGATGGACTGATAGATGTAGCAAATCGGCTTATGCTTGCTAGGACTAATTCTGAAACTAAGGAAGCCGCGGTGTGTTTTTGAGCTGTATTTGTTATTTTGAGGTGTTTGCATTTTGAAAGCGATTATAGATTATTGCATTCAAGTTGCACAATTATGATGTACCGTAGATATTAAATGTCATATAATCACTTTTAAAACACAATGACAAACACCCGCGGATTGTATCATACTTTATGGCAGCTATTGCTAGACTAACCGGCGTGAATGAACATTGTTTGGTTTGCTGTCAGGTTCGCATATTACGATCTTTGTTTCCTCCATTGTTGTTAGAGCTTTACAAAATCCTCATTTCGCGTATCGCTCAAGGAAAATTGGCCGCTGTAATGGTAGGTGAGTTTTTTTTCACATTTATTCCCTACAGCTTCATCTGTAACAACAGATACTGAATGCCAGATTACCAACACGTGAACTAAAATTTATTGTCCTCTTGAAGATGTAGTTCAAATTTATTAATTAATTTGCTTAATTGGTATAATGATCTCGGAGTCCTAAGCTTGTGTATTTGTGTTTCCTCGAAGCAAGGGTGACTGCAATATCTTGTCAGTGGCTCATGGGTACTTGTACTGTTAACGATGTGGATCTTCCCGATGGATCATCATTGCCGAGTGGGGTAATTAAAGTTTATGAATTTCCATGGGTACTTTATGGTCTTTCCATGTCATTCTTGACAAACCCTTTTAGGGCGGGTGATGCAGGTGTTTGTTGAAAGATGCAAGTATCTAGAGGAGAGCAAATGTGTGGGGATATGTGTGAATACATGTAAACTTCCTACGCAGGTTAGTATCTAAACTTTCCTGATTTAGTGGCTTCATTTTAGAATATGGCGATTCTTAATCCGATGTGTTGTCCAGGCATTCTTTATGGATCATATGGGAGTTCCTCTACTTATGGAGCCAAACTTCAACGACTATAGTTGTCAGGTAAACAAATTTGAGCTTGTCGGCTCAATTCTCGTATTGGGTACAACAAAACAATGAGATTCACGGTGAATGGTATAACTAAACACAAAGGGTGTGAGTTAATGCCATCTACCAATGCAATTCAACTCATTTACTTATGACATAATTTAAGTGACATTATATTTTCGAATAGGTTATAAAAACATTGCATCTTTACTACACTAATTCTCCTATGTGATTAAGTTATTTTCGGAAAAAAATATATACTCCGAATGTAACTTCTATAAGCATATTTGACACACTAACTAATATACATTGGCAAAAACTAAAAATTGTGGACAGTATCAGTTCCCAGCAAAAAGTCTGTATCAAAATGACAGAACAGTTAGCCATATGACCCAGAAATTCCAGGAAATACTTGATACTTTATGGAACTGGGTAATCAGATAGCCAAATAGGTGAATTCTGGATGTACAATTTGATTCTAGTGTATGAGGTTAGCCTGATTGCTTACATGTTGTGCTTGCACTTAATGATATCGAAGTCATTTGTCACATCCTTAATCCAAGAGACTTTGATGTGCAGTTCAAATTTGGAGTTTCTCCCCCAGAAGAGGATAGCACTTTGAAGGAACCTTGCCTGGAAGCATGTCCCAATGCCACCCGACGCAGAACATTAGCCACCAACGCACTTGAAACGAAGTGCCCAAAAGCATAAACATTTATTTTCTTATACCATTCAACTTTCTTGTGTTGTAAATTAGATATGTCATACCAGATATGCTCAGCCAACCACTTTAACCATTTAAAAAGAGTGGAGCTGTTGCAACTATTTATACATATTTAGATACTGTGATAAAACGAAATGTAAAGTGCCTTAAAAATTCTGTGCTTAATTTAGATAATCAAAAACCAGTTTAAATCCAGAATTTTTGAAAAACAAATAAAAATGAACATGCATCCAACCAAAACACCACTGAAGCTGCAAGTACAATCTCCACTACGATCTACAAACTTGAATAAAAAGTGTGATCACAACATTAGTGAGCTGAAGCCAACTCTACAAGTGGAACATTCTTAAGGAGAACCAATAGGAACATGTAACACAGAGCAGCTTCTGGACATAAACACAGAATGAAATTTTGCTACCTAATCATTAGGTGTAACTAGGAGGAGTGCCAGATAGGCAGATATATATAAAACTCTACACTCCATGAATTTAATAGTGTTGAAAGTTGCAAATAACATTATATGAAATAACCAGTTTATAACTGATACAAAAACATGAATAAACTAAATAAGGTGTTAGTCACATAACGTACATACTTATAAGCCACTCGCAATTCATCGATCCCATCCAGAAGGCCGCCTCCTTTCCCTAGGACGGTCTCTCGATCTGCATAAAATACATGTGATTAATGAGAAAGCACTAAATCTCAATGTAGCAATTTTTTATTCACTTATGAATGGTTAATTTGAGTTGTGCTTAGGGATGTAAATGAGATTAGCCAACTTGCAAGCTATCAGATTGAATCGCAAAATACTTGGAATCAAGCGGAATCAGCTCGTCGAGCTCAAGCTCCAAAATACTCGACTCATGAGGCTCGCTACCTTATCGAGCTTATGTTAAATTTCTCTTTTATTCTTTTATATATATGATGACTTGATCATCATTACTATATAAAGTAACATACTTATATTGATGTGATTCGAGTTGAGCTTGATATGAAATTATTAATCAAGCTCGAGTATGTAACGTAGTCTCCCTCGAGCTCGAGTCGAGTTTTAAAAAACGAGTTGAGCTCAAGCTTGGAATCTAAAAACTCAGTCGTGCTCGAGTCGAGTTTCGAGCCCCACTTTTAGTAGTCGAGCTCGAGCTTGGCAGTGTTCGGTTAGACTCGTCTCGTTTACACCCCTAGTTGTGTTTTAACTCAAACAAGCCTAATGGATCAACTCTACAAATACTAGCTAAAATGAGGAATGGATTGAACCGGTTGAAAAAACACTAAAATTATTTTTCTTCGAAGATTTAGATTATTATAATCATAATTAACACATTAACTCTTAATTAGAAAAGTTAAAGATGAAGAAAATAGTTTGTGGGTAAACCCGACCCATTTTGACCCGTTTCACAACTCACCACAACTAATTAACCCAAAATACAGTTGCTCAATGATGACAGTATTAATCACAAAACTCACCTGTCAGAACTCCCTTGGCTTCCCTGTTCTCTGTTCTGATTAGTGGTATTGCCAGCTGGCATAGGGCTTGGACTTGATGAAGTGGTCTGACTAGAAGGAGCTCCTGTACCTCCACCTATCGAACCACCAGAAACAAAACCAGGCAAAACCATTTTCTTGCTGCTGTTATTCAAACCCTGGTTTTGAGAATTTGATGAAGCAGCGACAAAGCTGCTTTTGAACTGTGTCATAACTCCAGCCCTAAGTGAGTTAACAGCTGAACTACGACCAGAGGGAGCAGCTGATGTAACTTTTGGTTCTGTATTGTATCCTATACCTAAACCAAAATCTACCCCTCGGACACCTCGATTGCCACCTCCTCTTCCTTTTGCCCTTTTCCCACCTGCACAAATATCAAAATGATGATGATGAGTTGATGTGACATCAAAATTTAAAAGCTTAATGCCATCTTCTGTGAAAATATTTTATGCACCCTTCAAAATTGATTTTATGGGACGTGATCACAATAAAAGGACCATGAGACAATATTCTGGTCTTAACACAAATGAAATAGAAGATTANGAAGGAGCTCCTGCACCTCCACCTATCGAACCACCAGAAACAAAACCAGGCAAAACCATTTTCTTGCTGCTGTTATTCAAACCCTGGTTTTGAGAATTTGATGAAGCAGCGACAAAGCTGCTTTTGAACTGTGTCATAACTCCAGCCCTAAGTGAGTTAACAGCTGAACTACGACCAGAGGGAGCAGCTGATGTAACTTTTGGTTCTGTATTGTATCCTATACCTAAACCAAAATCTACCCCTCGGACACCTCGATTCCCACCTCCTCTTCCTTTTGCCCTTTTCCCACCTGCACAAATATCAAAATGATGATGATGAGTTGATGTAACATAAAATTTATTCTAAGGATAAGCTTAATGCCATATTCTGTGAAAATATTTTATGCACCCTTCAAAATAGATTTTATGGGACGTGATCACAATAAAAGGATTATGAGACAATAGTTTGGTCTTAACACAAATGAAATAGAAGATTAAGAAAAAGGGAAGAAGAAAAAAAACATACCTCCTTTTCTCGCGTCTCGCTTGGATCTATACCTTCCATCCTACAAATTTAAAGAGGTAATTCAGCAAAATTTTCTGAGGAACTTGAAATACTATAAGATGAAAATATAAAGTTTTTATATTTTGATATATAAAGCATCACAAAATTGTAAAAAAGTGTATACAAAGAAAACAGATGAATAATACAAATGCCAGTTAAAAACATGTGGAAGTAATAAACAAACACTAGGTAAGACCAATGACAACTTTTGTGGAATATACAGGATTAACTCCTGATTAGAGGTTGGTCAGCGCTCAGAATCTTGTTAATGATTTGTTTACTTCCCTACAGTTTGTAGCAGATTGCTAGGCCTTGTACATAACCTATTCTTTTCTTTATCTTTTTTCTTTTTCCTTTTTGTGAAAACTCATTGCACAAATAACACGACACTGGCAATTGTAAATTACTAGTATAAGTTATACAATTCTCTTTCACAACACAGTCCAGAGCTCTAAGGAATCCTTCCTGACCCTAACGACTACGAAGATATACCGCCTTCATTGACACATCAAAATAATAACTTGCGTTTACCATGCCAATAATAATGTCCAAAATGATTTCTTTTTACACCTATGCTTCCAAAAAAAAAGGAACGACGACTTCCATAATCTAACATCTAAGAGTGAGTTGAACAATATTCAGGCAGCCTATAAATAAAACTCAATGGTAGCAACGATCTCAAATCTCAAATGACTTAAACTCTATAGTTAGTGTCTAAATTTACAATCCTAACCATCTCAAGTTGCAACATATAAATTGATCATGCACAACTTATTACAAATATGAATAATGTGATTCCTGGTGAAGACAGCAGCTTATTACTGTGTACTCTAACTTTGTGATTCTCAAGCTTCTCCTCAGCATATTGACAGTCGACTTGAATACACTTGGTTTTTTCATGGAATACCACAATGTTTGCAATATGAAAATTTGTCTCGTTATCATAGCACAAGTTTATGGGTTTTGAATTGAGTGAACCCAACCTTATCAAGTTGGTTATGTAGCTATATAGTAGGTCAAATCAGGAATGAGGGGGGTTACACTTTCTTGGGGTCGCTTTATGGACATAGAATTCCTGATTACTTTATAGGATATCCTCGCATATATAAATTTTTCCTAACCAAAATAAAGTTCCAAAAACTTGGCACGACGATAATTCAAATAGAAAAAAGAATTTAACAAAACAGGTCCTGTACATGTCTTCACCAATGATTTAATGAGAATGTCGTATGGCACATGCTTCCTTGTTAGAATGAGAAACCAAGAGAAAACAATGTTTCACGTATAGAGACAAAAAATAAAAAAAGTTACCTTCATAGCAAGGTCCGTAAGTTCCATTGGGACATTTTGACCAGCTGCAATCAAACTATTAACCAGCTCACCAGCAAAACGAGCCTCCTTAAGTGTGATAAGAGTATAAGCAGTCCCGTCTTTATCACCAGCACGACCTGTTCTCCCAATTCGATGCACATGCATGTCCATGTCCCTAGCTATATCATAGTTAACCACTGACTTGATTGACTTGATGTCAAGACCACGAGCAGCAACATCAGTTGCAACAAGAACATGGTATATTCCAGCTTTGAACTTTTGCAACGTCTCCATACGAGATGACTGGTCTTTGTCACCATGAAGAGCAGCGACTTTAAACCCGTTCTGGGATAGTTGACTTTCTATCTCGTCCACTGTTGCCTTTTTTGAAGCAAAAACCAGTACGTCACCATTGTCAATCAGTCCTGGTAGCTTTTCAAGCAGCCAAGGCAATTTCTCTGTATCAGAAGGAAGTACTTGAACTTCTTGAGTGATATCCTCATTAGCCATTCCAATCTCCCCTACAGTAACTCTTACTGGGTCGGTCAGTATCTCCCTGGCAAGCTTCTCAATTTTGCGGGGCATTGTTGCTGAAAAAAGTAATGTTTGGCGATCTGGCCTGATCTGCCCTACAATGGAACGTATTTGTGGTTCAAACCCGAGGTCAAACATCCTATCAGCCTCATCAAGAACCAAGTAGGTAGCTCTTGACATCGTGCATGCCTTCATCTTTAGCAAGTCAATCAATCTCCCAGGTGTCGCAACAACAATCTCACAGCCTGACTTCAGTTCTTTAAACTGCTCAAGTTTAGACATTCCACCATAAACTGCAGACACACGAACACCATATGCTTTTGCAAACTTCTTGGCCTCCAAATATATTTGATGTGCCAATTCTCTGGTAGGTGCACAAATTACTCCAATCGGACCCTCGCCTTTGGCCAATTCAGGTTGATCCATAATATGTACAATCATAGGAAGGACAAAGGCAGCGGTCTTCCCTGAACCAGTTTTTGCAATGCCAATGATATCTCTCCCAGATAGCACAACTGGCAAAGATTGGCACTGTATTGGAGTGGGCTTTTCATAAGCTTGTTTTGCAATAGCTTTCATTAGCTCTACAGAAAATCCAGCTTCTGCAAATGTCTTGATTGGCCTTGGAACATCTAATCCCGAAACACGAATGGCCAAACTCTTCCGATACTCGGCAACATCCTCCTCACTCATACCTGGCATGAAAAGGAATCAGAACCATGATAATAAACTCAACACAGAGCGGTGATCAAAAACACCATCCTGAGATGGATCACTAACCAACACCCACTCCCGAGTATAACGTCAAGCCAAAGATGGTAAGACCAAAATATGGAATGAAGGCAATCAAGCACGCCATAAACACAAATGCTACATCTTGTATCTACACCATGGTAAATTGTATGCTATTTAGGTAAGTACTACACCCCAGCCACTCAACTTTTCTAGTGTTAGTTCGGGATGAAACTAGTATAAACACCATCCTATCAATAAAATTTTATCTGCACTCTCTTTTCAGTAACATAACGAACAAGAAGTATGGAATTGAAATGCGCAACTCGACTTTCACAAGTAGCTAACTTATTTAAAATGTATCACAGAGAATCCATCTGTCCTGTACGGGTAATTTAAATCAGTTACTTAACAGAAATGGTATCTATAAAAAGTTTTAAAAAAATCAAGGGTACATGCTAGCTCAGTCGTATTTCAGTCTATTCTGCATCCTAATTAGTTAGGCTACTTTAGTTCTTATATAACTTTCTCATTCCCCTACTACCTTCATGTTTTCATCATCTACCGATAGATCGTAGTAGCCACTTATTTACTACTATTAAAGACCAAATTACTAAACTAGCATCCCATTATACACAGTCATCTAAGTTGCGCTGAAATATCCCGTTATACACATACCAATATACCATTTACTAAAACATAAATTTTAATATATTAAACAAATCGTGCCCATATCGTGCATAACCAAAAAACAGAAGCATTTATATTGTGTTATTTACGCAAGTACTAGTGTACTACAGCCCAGCTACTCTACTTTTCTAGTGTTAGTTCGGAATGAAACTAGTATAAACACTGTCCTATCAATAGAATTTTGTCTGCACTCTTTTTTCAGTAACATAACCAACAAGAAGTATGGAATTGAAACGCGCAACTCAACTTTCAGAAGTAGCTAACTTATTTGAAATGTATTCCAGATCATCCATCAGTCATGTACTGGTCATTTAAAGAAAAATTAGAGTGAACATGCTAGTTGCGTCGTATTTAGTCATTCCTAATCAATAACAGAGTTTTGAAAAATTAAGTGTAGATGCTAGTAGGGTCGTATTTCAGTCTATTCCAGCATTCTAATTCTAATTAGTTTCTACATTCATGTTTCCATTATCCATCTATAGCCTGCAGTCGCCACTTATTTACTATTAAAGACCAAATTACTAAACTAGCATCCCGTTATACACAATCATTTACATAAACATAAACTCTAACATATTAAACATATCGTGCACAACCAAAAAACACAAGCATTTATATACCTGACACGGACGGTTTCTCCTCATAAAAATCCTTATTAAACGCCTCATAATCAATCCCACTATGATCAAGCGCCGCAATAGGCTCAATCCTCTTCCTATCAACCACAATCGGATTATCATCCTCATCATACTCCAACAAACCAGCATCCACAGCTTTCGCAGCCGCATAAACCTCCTCATCACTATTATACCCCGCATTCAACGCGTCACTAGCCAACGTCAACCCAACGTCCTTCTTCATCTTCAAATAGCTATCCATTGGATCATCATCCTCATCCAAATACTTATCCTCCACTTTCGCCTTCGCTTTCGGCGCGATTTTCATTTCCTCGTGAATTCCTTCCATGAACGCGTCCAACGGGTCGATTTCGTCCGGTTCGGGGTTTTGGGCATTGTTTTCGTTGGTATTAGTGTTTGGTTCGGAGTATTCGATGTTGTCGAGATCGGTGTCTTCGTAGTGGTCGTGGGTAGAGGATGAGGGGACAAATAGACGAGGTTTTTGTTGGGGATGTTCGAAAGTGTAAGTGGGTTGTTTGTTGATTCCGAATCCTTCGAAGCCGAATTTGCGTTTAGACATTGGAAGTGGTTATGATGAGTTAATTGAGTTTTTGTGAGGGTTTTGTTTAGATATGTAATCGGTGAGGGTTTTGGAGGTTTGGGATGGGAGTGGGGTGATATGATGGTGGGGAGGTCGGCGGGGTTGGGGCTAAAACGGGTTGCGGCGTTTTTTACAGCTACAATTAACGTTGTTCTCCTTGTAAGTTACTCCATACTAGCAGGGTACCGCGCGATGCGGCGGCGGGTACCCTGTGACTATATTTTGCGGCGAGCAAATGTTATTCGGTTATACTTTTTTTTCTAGTAATAAGCATACAAATATTTTTAAGTGTTAGTAGGGTACCCGCGCGTCGTAGCGGCGGGGACATGTAATTGATATTTTCGACGAACAATGTTTTTTTTTTTTTACGGTGGCAATAAATTTAGAGTTTAAGAGAATCTTTTTGAAGTAACGATAAACTACCGAAATTCTGAAGTCGTTGATGATATCTTATCTGAGTCCAATTTCCACTTTTTTTTCTTCTTCTTATTTTGAAAATTCGGACATAAAATTAAAAAGTTACGAAATAAAAATACAACACTGAATTAAAATACAACTAATCACAACGAAAATTATAGTTGTCTTTGATTTTTTGTTTTTCCATGTTGATCCAATACGCATCATCTTCCGACAAATCTTTCATGCTAATAGCGAGAAATTTCATCTCTTCCAAACGCATTACTGTACGGTCTTTCTCTCATTTCAATGACTTTATATCACCATACAACAACTTTATGTCACCAAAATAAAATTTCGCATAATCCAGTGACTTCCGGCCCAACTTAAAATAGTTAAAGTCTAATCAACAATAAGCCCAACAATGACCCAATATCACAAATCCTAACCCTAAAATCCTCGTAAAACCTCTTATACCTAATTTATCTCATTTCAATCTTAAACTTACTCCTCACAAACTAAAGTGCAGCCACCAATTCTTTTTTCTCCTTGTGCAATCCGAATCTAACACTCTTATAATTTTCTTCCTTCACTAAACTACTCACAACACAAGCAAATCTCCTATTTGGTTCTTTCTGATTTCAATATAACCGAACACAAAAAAACATTTATCTCATTTTTCTGTCTTGATATTCGAAGAACAAGGACCACAGTGTTTTTGTTTCTAGATCCTTACGGGTCTCGGGTAGGTGGGTGATTTTCGTATCTTGTCTACCGAAAGAAGGAAAATATGATAACAGTTTTGTTATTGTTTTATCTTTATTACTTTCGGATATGAAGATTGTACGAAAGTGGAACATCAAAAAAACTTAGNAGATCTATTTTGTTATTTTATTTTATTTTTTTTTTTATTTTTTTTTATTTTTTTGCGTTGAAGCGTACGTTTGTGAGTTAACTCGGATCCCAATGCATTAATGTAATTTTTTAAGGATCGTTTTGTTTAAGGATCGTTTTACATCTTGTTATTTTAATTTTCGTTGTACATTGTGCTTAAATTGTTGTAATTTTTTGTGTAGGGGTGTTTTTAATAGCATTAATGTAGATTTACAAGGATAGTGGTCTGAATTTTACTCCATGCTATTTTTTGTTGTACACCATGCTTTGGTTGTTGTAATTATAAAAATTGGTTGCTTTAAAGGGTTGTAAACCATGCATCATTATTTGTAAATCTGAAAATTTTGGAGAGAGAGTGTTTCCTCCATTATATGTAGTATAGATTTATGTTCGAGTCAGCGAGTGTTTGTTTAACCTTATATATGTGGGGCTTATAAAGTTATAAGCTTATTTGATTTCGGCTTATTATATAATCTTAATTTTTCGGCTTATTAGAATTATGGGCTTCTATAAGTTTATTACTCTCTCTCTCCAAAATTAATAGTGCACATTTTCTTTTTGGTGCGTCCTATTTTAATTGTCCACTACTAAAAGTAGCAAGATAATTTTGATCGAGTTTACCATATTACCCTCATTTGAAGTTATTATAACAAACTCTAAAGGAGAAATTAATTAATTAGTTAAGGTAAAAGTGTCATTCTGGCAAAAGTTAAAGAGAGAAAGCAGTAATAATTATGTTTTTCTTAAGTATGTTTTTTGTCACAGGACAATAATTTTAGAACGGAAGGATTATATCATAATAAACTTATAAGCACAAAAGTCTCAAAATAAGCCAGAAAATTAGGGCTTATAGAATATAAACCGAAACACAAATAAGCTCATAAGATGTTGGTGACTCGTGTAATTAATTTTTAAGGCGTCCAAATATTATTTTGTTTGAAAAATTTGCAAAACTAACATTCAAAATAACACTTATTTTCAAATTACTTAACTTTATTCAATATTGTTTAAAAAAAATACATCAAATCTAGTTTCGTCGAGTTTACCTTTTTGCAACCACTGCGCACTTATTTTTCTCATATTTATCATTTTATTTAATAGTCTACTACACACTCAACATCACATAATCGGCCATATCTCCTCGCATGTACCTCCATTCTTCACGGAAATTACACCGTCTTTACCGGCGTCTCATTCCAATCATAATGACACATGTCTTGTCCGTTTTCATGCACATCGGATTCCGACGAAATGAAGTCGGAGATGTTGCGATCAAGTTGAGAAGTGAGGGTCACGTGCTAATGAAACGGGACACCGTTCACACCCAATGGTTTCTAGTCTGCGACATCTTGCGAAGCAATTACGATTGTCTTAACAGAATTGCGTGAGCCCCACGACATTTGACAATAATGGACTTACCTTTTACATAAAAACATATAATGAAAATTTGAATTCATTTTAGAGTTGTTAAGAGTTACGAATGCCTTTGAAAAATAGTGAAGAGTGAAACAATGATCAGGTAGAGAAATTGTGACCTGGTTGAGAAATGAATGGCTTGTAAATTCTAGTTTTCATAAGTTTTTTATTCTCATTTAGTTTTCAGTATTGGAGGTCTTAGAGTGGAATTGCTCATGGTTGTCACATGGACCTTAGTCTCTTAGATCTTCATTTAAGAGTTGTTAAAAGTTATGAATGTTTTATACTCCTCTTTCCCTTCTATCTTATTTTCTATGTCTTATAGATAGAACGAGTAACTTGGTTGTTGCGCGTTACAGCAGAGCTAATTTAAGTCTGATATTCGTTCCGACCAATTTTTCGTATAAACTATTATCGATGAACACTGATGCTCTATAGCGTGTTCATGGAAATGACGTTATGTGCGAAGAACTCTATAATATGTTAATGGAAATGATGTTTTTTTTTTTTTTTGATTAAGAGAATAATACAAAGCCAAGAACAAAAAGCATCAACGAGAGCACAAAAACTTCACTCGTGATGAAGAAGACCATCAACCACAGACGATACAATGTCTCCTAAAGCATATCTAGCAATACTATGAGCAACCGTATTAGCTCCACGCTTAACAAAAGCCCAATGACAACATTCAAAAGTAGAAGAAAGATCCATGATATCCTGCCACATGCTTGAAATCTGAAGTAGTGGTATTCCTTAATGGAAATGATGTTTGAATGAGGGTTTTCGTTATAAAGTTAATACTTAATTGATTTGTTGAGGTATGCTATTTTTTGCTTTTGTTTCATTTTAGTGCTATTATCAATACTTTAAAGCATCACTTGGGAACCACAAGCTCTAATAATATCAGGCGAATCGGGAATAGGAGTGGGGTTATCCCCTAAGGAGAGGCTCGCGGTTGGT
Source organism: Artemisia annua (assembly GCA_014162995.1). Taxonomy (NCBI): domain Eukaryota; kingdom Viridiplantae; phylum Streptophyta; class Magnoliopsida; order Asterales; family Asteraceae; genus Artemisia; species Artemisia annua. Next base: position 6,302 of record LBNU01015097.1, on the reverse strand, counting down.
ATCTCTGCCCGAGGATGCGACACTAACTCGAGCCAACAACTAACATCTAACAACTAACCCGCCGTTCAAAAAAAATGTATTGTAATTCAGATGGAGAAAAGAGAGAAGGCAAGTACCAAAACAACATACCTTTCCCTCCAAAAGAACATTTTGCCTCTAAAATTAATTGTTTCTATTGCACATTTCGTATGAATAAACACAAAATCTGCTTAAACAAACCAAATAACCATAGCTAACAATCTATTTTCTCATCCCATTATTACATAAATTACAACAATTGTTGTCTCGTAGGCTGGAATCTTTTTCCTCAAACAATCTACTGAAACTTGAAAGTATCATAATCTGCATTTTAATTTTATTTTTTGAACTGGGTGAGATTCATATAGGCATACAATTGAAACACACAAATTCAAAAAGCAAACTTAAATAGAAGACTAAGCATTAAAAAAATAATAATAATAAAATAAAATAAAATAAAAATTGCATTGTCTTATTCTCTGTAGTACCTTATCTTTTGAATTAACATCTAACTAAGGCACATGAATATTAACAATATTAGGGTACAATGACCCCCATTCCTTAGACCAGTTCCATTGACCATTCACAATCATGTCTTTTACACTGCAATTAGTATCACTGCAATTAGCTGATAATCTGGCATTATAAAGGCTTCTGTATGAAATAGTATCACTAAAAGCACCCATACCATTCTGGTTATCAAACCACATTGATACTTCCTCCCAATTGCCAACTTTTCATACTATATACTTTCTCACTTCATCCCTTAATTCTAACAGATTCTTCCACCCACATTTGTCACTCTTATCACTTTGAATCTCCCATATGCTCTTTCCATATAATTTGACAATATTGACCCATTTAACCCATAAGGTATCTTTTTTCAAACAAATGTTCCAAAGGTGCTTAATCAGGAGGGATTTATTCCAAACGTCAAGCACTTTTAAACCCAAACCACCACTTCTTTTAGGCCTACATATTTGTTTCCAAGCAACTTCTGCATTTCCTCTAGTCATTTCACCCTTATTCCATAAGAACCCTTTAATAGCTTATTAATATCATGGATCACATTCTTAGGAAGAAGAAACATAGATGCCCAATATACATGAATAGAATCAATGATTGAAGCAATAAACTGAAGTCTACCTGCATATGATAAGCATTTATTCTTCCAATTTCTATTATGTTCTTCACCTTATCAAGCAAAAACTTGCAATCCTTAACTCTCAATCTCTTTATGATTAAAGGAACTCCTAAATACATCATTGGTAGTTTTCTTCTTACAAAAGGCATAATGTCAATTACTTGCAATTGTTCCTCATCTATCATTCATCCAAAAAATACAGTACTCTCATTATCATTAGGAACATACCTGAATATCTTCCAAACTCTTCAATTTATTGTCTTATTACCATAACATACTTCTCATACCAATGACAAAAAACAATCAGATCATCAAAAAACATGCATGAGTTAACTTCATTTGCTTGCAGCCAAAGTGATAGTGAAAATCAACATTATTCCTAATCTATCTTTCCATGATCAAAATAAAAGTTTCCATTACCAGAGTGAACAAGTAGGGAGATATTGGGTCACCCTGTCTCAGTCCTCTTCCCCCTTTAAAGTAACCAAAGTTTTCACCATTCACACTTATAGAAAATGCAGTTGAACTAACACATTTCACAATTATATGAAAAAAAAAGAAAAAAAAAAATCAATTTCATTAAACCTCACTTACATGAACCCTAACCTAGTTATGTAATTAATTAAAGGATTATGCTTACTTGTGGAGATTAGGGCTTAACAACAACCACTTGAATTGGAACACAATCTTCACAAGAATTTGATTGCTAGAAAACTATCTCATTTCCCCTTTGTTAACCCACGTCACACACACACACACATGAACACACTTCTGGAATTTTTTGAAAAGTTAAAAGAATATTTGACTATAACCAAAATCTAGTACAACTTTGGTTATGTGGCAACTTTGGTGCTTCAAGTCTCATTCTTAAGGTTTTGGCCACATATAAACCAAAACCTACATAAATTTGACTTTTAGTTTGACTTCCACTTATTTTCAAATGACTAACCAATCACAAAAATCATTATAACACTTATTTATAATTACCAAACTAATAAAAGGGCACTATAATATAAAAGTACCTCATCGGGTTTCGGGTGTAACACACATTGTGTGTTTACGAAGTGATTACGGACAAGTTGCAAAAATTTAATTTGGTGGGTAACTGATTAGACGTCTATTGTATTCCCAATAAACTGTAACCAGTGTCACACATCATGCCCGTGAAAGTCGTGTTATATGTACAAACGTCTAATCATTTACTCAATCGCATTAAATATTCGCAGACTGTTTGTAATCAAAACACACAACATATCCCAATAAACTTTACCCAATATCACGCGTCATGCACGTGATAGGCCGTCTATCCCATACTTCTGATCACAAATGTTCGAAACAACTAACATACTACAGAATCATAGTTTCTATATATGGATATCTTCCACCGTCTATTTTTATTGTGTAGATGGGTTCGCAAAACTTCATTTTATGGTGATGATGTTTTTGTTGCGGCCAATGGTATACTTCAAACGTCAATGACAAAGTTCAATGAAACTACAAAGGTGAACGACATAGTTCATGTCCGTCACTACAAAGACACTTTGTGCATTCGATCAATGGTAGCATACCGATGGATGATGTTTTTTTTCTCTACTAAGTCTGGACGAATGTCATTCCTCATTGGCTCTTGTGAAGGACCTCGAATCCATATTTAAGGGGGACAAATATACATCATCCTCGTCACTTTATTCCTCTTCGACAATAAATGATGATTTACAAAGTGTATTGGTTTTGGACGTACTAAAAGTTGTTAGTGACAGTATGGTGATAAAGATAGTTTACAAAAATGTTTTGAACGTACTGTCTTAATAACTTGTAATTCATGCAATGGTTGTATTACGAAGATGTTGCGAATGTACAATTTTACAAAGTTGTAATTTATGCGTTATTTGTAATATTAAGATATTGTGAAATGTGAATGCATTGACATTTATTTTACTGTTTTTTATTGTTTACTTATCTAAAAATTCACATATACATATCGCAATCTCCTCGTTGTTATTTTATCCTATTTCTTTCATATTTTGTGCTTTTATGATTTCTAATTAAATCAATGCAAGTATCATTACAGTTTGAATAGCCTCGGTTATATTAAACTGTGTGTAATGGATAACCATGTATTAGGATAAGCTCAATCACATTAGTTGTAATTACCCTTGATTAGTGGGTAATTGATAGCTTACCTTAGATAGCTATGGATTGTAACTATTTATGTATCCCATTTGTTACTAATGAGACAAGCAACTATCACAAACAATATGGTATCAGACTAATACCGATCCTCTCCTAAACTTTCTCCCAAAGTCGTACCTCTCCCATTATTTTTCTCTATTTTCTGCCGATTTAGTCTTGTTAAAACGTTGGGTCGCCATTTCTTGTGTATCTTTTTTATGGTTCTCTTAATTTATTATTGTCTTTCTAAAAAAACAAAAAACAAAAAAAAAACAAATCAGAGCCTAAACCATAATTTCAATTCACTTCTCCGCTGCACATTCAATCAACAATCTTCTTTTCAGTTTTAGTCTATATCAATTAAATAGTTGGTATCCCAACTGACGTCACCATCCAACAACCCCTTATAAACAAAGCATCAACATTGTCCAATTCCATTTTGTTTTCTTCCTGTTTTACTTAATTAATTGACAAGATATCTTCCCTTTTAATTCCCTCCGCAACAATCAGATTCAATGGCACCAAGAGGTAACACCAATACTCCTTCTAATAAATCTCAAGGTTTACCGCAATTTTGTAACCACTTCAATAAATGGACGTGCAAATTCGGTGACCGTTGTAAATTTATTCATGACCACCACAACCGGGCGGGATTGCAATTAAACAATACCACAAGAGCAAACAATGTTAGACAATTTGGTAATTCACAGATAAACCACAACACCACGTGAGCCTCCCATGGCTTTTACCACAACAGACTAGCAAACATCAACCCACAACCCAATTACACCCCTCGTTTGGGCTACCAGTCCACACCCTCAGTTTACACAACTCCCTTATTTCACCACCATATTAATGCCCCTACAGCCCAATGATGACGTGGGATTGCGACCACGCAACAGGTTTTACCTCTCAAGGGATCTTGAGAAGCTTGCAATCCCACGAGGCAGTGTACCTGGTCGGTGTAGTATAGTGTAGTGGTAAGTACGGGGGATTGATCGTTCTCTCACAGGGAATAGTGTTCGTTAGGATAGAAAAACTACTCTAAAAGGTCTAAAGGTGAAGGAAGATTATTT
>LBNU01015088.1:572689-584359 GCA_014162995.1 Artemisia annua | reverse complement strand
CGAATGCGATTATAATAAGGGAACATAAGCAGTACAAGGTAAGTAGCAAAAGGAAGGATAGGAGGAGGAGGGGAACAGGGGGACAAGTGAATAGTTAGTTATAGGGAAGGTGTCATTGGTCACATAAGTGAATAATAGGCTAGTTAGGGATGGGGAAAGGAGATGGAGTCTAGTTTTATATAGGTTATTGGTCTCAGGGCATATACTGAAGAGAATACGGCGGAGGGGAAAGGCAACAGGTCACTTGTATAGGATAAAGGCGGGGTAGAGTGACGGTGATCGCTGTAGTATATTATAAAAAACATAACTTTAGACGATTTTAGGTGATCCAGTACTGGCTATATACTCTATTATTTTATGTTTATTTTTCCTTAAAAAAAAAAACTATAGAAGCATAAAAGATGAATGAGATATTCCTTATTTTGAATCTATTTGGAAAAAACGAGTTTTAAACACACATGTACGATGACGTAAACGGCGGTGTTATTTCGGGTCGCGAATATAGGTTTTCAAAAAGGAATTCTCTCTAATTAGGTCATTCGGACGGTCGGGTGAAAATTGTATATTAAAATAGAGTGAATGGATGAGATACTTATAAGTCTCTGGCTGAATGTAGATAAATAATCAGTTAGGTGATGCAGATAGAAGACTACAGATTAATTAAATGTATTAATAGTTTAATACCTCTAATTGTTATATTAGGTGTAATAATGGAAAATTAGAGTGTGTGCAAATGCACTTAATATATTGGTGGGGCAAATTACCTTTCATGATGTAGAGACTCAGTAATGAGAGATAGGAGCCCAAAATATTTCATAAGGAACCATTTGCTTGTTAATTTGAGACCTATAACAGCTTTTCAGCAACAATCAATGATAACCAAATCAAGAATAATCATTAGTTATATTGATATGAAAGTGGAAGATTTCGAATATGAAATCAAAAATTGCCAAATAAACTGTGGTGGGGTGGGGTAGAAATATTTGGAGGTGCTTTTGATTTTTTGTGTCAAGTGGAACTCAGGTGATTTTATTTTGTACTTTTTTCATCTTAAAAATTATATTCTATATTTTTTTCTGAGGTGTCTAAAATAAATTTTCATTTTTTCTTTTAAGTATTAAAAAAAGAAATTAGTTAGAGAATATTATATTTGAATGCTTGAAAATTGTAATAGTTTCGCTTTTATTAAATTCGTGATTTTTGTCTACTGACAATAATTTTGAAACAGAATGAGTAGCAAAAAATTTAGAGAATTGTTTTTTGAAAATTTGAGTTATGCGTAAATGTAATTATCAAGGAAAATTTTCATTGTGCGCTTTTTAAATTCTCAGGCTACCGAACAATGAAAATTTTTTCATTTCCATTTCTTTAGGTTCATTTTCCTCAACCAAACATATACCTTAGTTTAAATAAGTTTCTTTTAAGAATTGCATATTCACAAAGACTTACTTTTTATTAAAAAAAAATACTCCATCCGTCCCAAAAAGAGAGTCCACAAACAAAAAATGTAGAAATTATGATATGTATAATTAATGCTAGTTTTGATTGATAAAAATCATTTTTACCCTCATAATTAATATAGAAATAAAAAATGTGTAAAATGTTAAATCTGAAACTATGAGTTACCTAAAAATCAAAATAAAAACTGGAAATTTAATTGCTGTTTTACATTTTTTTACATAATTAGACGACTAAATTTTAGCCAGAAGTATTTCTTAGCAAATAAATTCCAAAAGTGGCCCTAGTATCCTGAACTAAACTTGGTAGGCATTGCATATTCTGCTGGTTTGCGAGCTTTTAGAAAGGGGTTCTATTGGAATAAGAAAAAGCGAAATTAGAAGAGGCCAAAAATAGATGTCAAGATTGACGCATGAGAAAAAGAGGGTCATGGGGTGGTTCGGATCTTGTTTTTATACGACAAAGTGAAGTCACAATCATGTAGGAAAAAGTGTTTCAAAGTACACACCTTCTATGCACCCTTGTTTATTATTTTTTATTTTATTATTATTATTATTATTATTATTATTATTATTTTTTTAAATATAAAACAAAGATGAAATAGATATACAAATAAGACTCGTGATTTGTGCGTTGAAAATTTGTGTTATATGGTTGTGTAGATTGTTGGCATGTTTTATTTTATGGTTGCAAAGTATTATTTCCTTTCATAAATAACTTGCACTAGGATAAAATATGTAGCTTACATCTGTACCAATTATCTTTGTCGCAGTAACAGAACTTCGGAGGTCCCGTAATATCACAGGACTTGGATAAAACTTTGGCTAGAAGGGTTAATTTTGATAGAAGGTTCACAATTTCTTTATTTTAGAAAAATGTTAAACGTTGCTACATATAAGTTAGTATGACATGCATAGAATATTGGTTATTTAATAGTAAACCACTAACTCATATAAGTATATAACTACTCGCAACTAATATAACGTATAACCATTTTTTCATCTTTCTATTTCTTAAACATAGACTCAGGGCGCGTTTGGTTTGCTACGAGAAATCACTATAGGTATGACTTTGATATAAGGATGGTATGATATTCGGTATAGTAATTTCATTTAGGGATGAGCAAAAGAACCAAAGAACCGGAACCGGACCGGAACCATGAAGAACCGAACCGGAACCAGAACCAATGGTTCCAGTTCCTGTTCTTGATTTTGATTTTGAGATTTTTCGGTTCTTGGATCGGTTCGGTTCCACCGGTTCTCGGTTCCGGAACCAAATATCCAACAATTATAAAAATATGTAATTTTTTTTTACTTCTTATCAAAATATTAATCAAATCCTACGTATCATAAAAAAAACCCTACTAGCCATCAAGCCAATCACTCTAAACCCTAATTTTTAATTTACTGAAACATCCACATATCAATAATTAATCTAAACCTAATAACATTCCAAGATCATTCATTATTATAAAAATAATTGAAGTAAGTTTATATTTTATTTTTATATGTATTCGATTAGCTTTTACATGTTCATCATGCTAAAATTTGCTAGCACTTTTATTAATACATTGTTTATTATCTATCATCATCACGTAGCCACTTTTATTAATACATTGTTTATTATCTATCATCATCACGTAGCCACATTGTTTATTATCTATCATTATCACGTAGCCACATTAATTATTTGAGTTTATGGTTTAGTTGTTAATTGTTATTTGCTTAAATGTAAATGGTTGCATGTTTTTAAAAATTTATTTTTTTGTGTTTTTTTATTAGCTTAATAAAAAAGCGGTTCCTATACGGATAGATCCAAAAGAACCGGAACCGGAACCAAAAACTATATTCGGTTCGGTTCTCGGTTCCTACTTTTCAGAAAAATTGGTCTTCGGATCCACCGGTTCCGGTTCCAACCGGTTCCAGAACCATGCTCATCCCTAATTTCATTAATTGCGTTTGGTATTTTTGGGGTATGGGTATCAAAGATTAGTGGGTTCATTTAAAAATTAATTTTTAGAGTGGATGGTTATATTGTGTTGGGACCAATTTTGAATAAAATTTGTACAATATGAGTATGAGAGAGAGAAAAAAAAATAGAGAGAAAAAAATCATAGAAATGTATATAATAGATTGATAGTTGCCTATAAGGTCTCTTATCATATTTGATAGGTGTTATGGGTTTGATGCAATCATTAGCTCATAACAAACATCATGTATGACTATGACTCGCATAACCCATTCCCATACACCTTAAACAAACGCCCAGAAATAAAAATAAAAAAACTGCATAACTAGTGTTTCATCCATATTGTTGGATGATGGATTCTTTTTAGTATTTGAGATCAAAATAGAATTTACACAGTGGTTGAAGGCAAACGAGCAACAAGCTGCGCCGCTAGCCCTTTTTGGATTGCAAAGCTAACTCTTTTGAAAACTACATCCGTGAATCTATGTTTCATATAAAATCATTTGTGAGATGTTAAATGCAGAACTAGACGGTTATTATAAAAAGTACAAACAATTATTACATATCTATTTTTTAAACCTAGCCATTATGTTATCGATTTCATTTCCCGATATAAAAAGTTTGATTTTCCAATACTTGCTTGCTATTTCATTTGTCAAAATAAACTCAATTTGTATTAGATAAATGATACATGGACCTAATTGTAGACCTAATCGTGGACCTAAAAACACATGGCATCATCTTGATAGCTGCAGAGAGGGACCCACTTATTTTACAACCCGTCAGGATGTTGCCACATGTTTTTAGGTCCATAATTAGGTCCATGTATCATTTCTCTTTGTATTAAGCTTAAATTGTTTTAATGAAACTATACTCTCTCCTTTTTTTTTTTTTTTTTTTTTTTTTTTTTTTTTTNTTAAATATTATTATGTTACAGTTTTAATAGATTTGTGCATTTGGTCACTTACAATCTTGGTTCCACTACTCATTCGTTGCATGACACTTGCTCAATAGTTATAACGTTATACAAATACGGTTTCACATATAAATTTCTGCAAGTTGATAAGCTTTTAACTTTTGGGTGGAAGAAAAACATCACTCAACACATTATAGGCACAATGTCAACATGTACTAGTCGTCTTTCACCCTACAAAATTTTGCGAAATAAATATATCTGAAACTCTGAAAGTGTACTAGTCATCTTTCACTCTAGTAATGGGATGCAAGTATTGTCATTTGAGTTTAGTTCTTATGGTTCTTAAAACAAAAGTCATGACCTCTTGAATTCAACAAACTTTTAGGGCCTTGGCCCATATACGTAGCTTGTATATTCTGTGGTCCAGATATGACACTTTTCATTATCTATAACTTTGTTAGTGACCCATTTTGGCAACTACATAATCTACATTAAATGAACCGAACAAATAGGGACCGGGCTTGTTGTTTGAACATGAATGCTTAAGAATTCATGTTTAAAATTTTTTATTTTTATTTTATTATTATTTTATTATATTATTATTTTTTTAGAAAAGCAATTTTTTCACGTCTATACAACCTATTTCACAAATGTCTCCAGCGAGACTTGAACCCACAACCTTTAGAAAGACAATTTTTTCACACCTATATCACCTATCTCACAAATGCCTCCAGCAAATCTTGAACCCACAACCTTCAGGTTCATGGGCAGCTCACATATCATTTTATGTTCGTCAATAACTACGTTAACAAGCGAAAATACAAAAACAATCATAAAGTACTTCAAATTTGCATGATATTCATTCTCTTGTGTTTGTTTACTTGGCTATATCTGTTCTATCAAAAGTTGTATCATAATAAAAGTTATATTAATCAAGCATAAATAAGCAAACGTACATATATCAGTGAACATGTACAAACCTTATTAGGCGCATAATTAGACGTTCACAGACGTACTTGAACGAACAAAACTTCTGTCTATATTCTAGCAAACAAGTTCATAGACTGTTCGTTGAGCTAGCGTTTACTGTTTAGTATATAATTTCTTAGACGATCATTGTTCAACATGAACTCTAAACGATGATAGTTTGATGTTCTAGTCAAAAGAATGAGACATTTATCATCAAAACAACAATAATAATGGTAGGGTATACAATGGACGGAAACAGGGGGTTTCCACGGGTGCCTAGAACACCTATAGATTTTTTTGATTTAGTGTTAATTTTTAAAAAAAACATCAATTTTTTCTAAATGTATATAAAATGCACCCGGTTCATCGAAATGTTTCTAAATTACGGTTTCAAAAAATTTGTGCATCTGGTCATATGTGATTTGGTTTCTATCTCTGGGTATATACTAATGATCTTTGTATGCTCTTTATGCGACCTTAAAAAAAGGTTTAATGTGTTATCAAGAACATACTTGATGTGAAAATGTCAAAAAAAGAAAACCAAAAACATCAAGTATTTAAAAGTTATGATGTAGACAAAGACAATGATAATGTTTTTATATCTATATTTGGTACATTCTCAAAATATATTAACTAAGAAAACAACTATCACTATACAAGTTTTGTAGTATTATGCATATCATTCTGTTTTTCACACATGTCACTTTTAATAATAATAATCACATAACCACAACAAAACAAATACACTTTATTTCATTTCTTTTACACAACGGTCAATTCAAACGGATACCATTCAGGAGACAAGCACGTGCCATCTTTACACGTGCACTTCCATCAAAATTACCAAAACAACAACGGTCATATTAACGGTCATATACTCTCAACCGTTAGATCTTAATCCAACGGTGACAAAAACTATGGAAAAAAGAGCTTGTTTTGTGATTTATATAAGGAGAAACTTATTTCAGTGAGTGAATTTTTTGGGTAGTTTTACTGTTGGTGAGGAAGAGTGACTGTGAGAGTGTGAGAGTGAGGGTTAACAAAAAAAAAAAAGACTTAAATTTTATAAAAAAAAACTTTTGTGCTTCATTGGGTTTGAAAAGGGTAATGACTAATTCTTCATTTTTTATAAAATTTTGAGGGTTTTGGGTAAATTTTTTTAAAAAAATTAAGCTTTATGGAGTATTTAAAATTTGAAATTTATAAAAGTTCTTTTTTAAGGTTTTGGTTTGAACAGGTTGTTGTTATGAAGGTTGATTTGCATTCATGGTAAGTGTTTTTGTTTGTGTTTCTATTAGCATCATCATCATTGTTATCACTATCACTTCAGAGTGTGTTCTTGGTCTATTGCTTATTTTTCGGAATCCGATGATCATTTTGAGGTAATGTTTTGATTTTCTTACATTAGTTATATAATATTCTTTGATTCTTTTGTATTAGCTTATAGTCATTTGTTATTCTTTATTGCACATAAATATATTCATTTGATTTGATTTTGATATACTTACACATTTTTTTTATAAATTGTTTCATAGGATTCCATTTTTTAAAAACCTGTTTTTTCTAAAAAAAAGATTCACACACACTCTTGACATTTTTTTTTATAAAAATTTGATTTAAAGGATTTGTGATTGATTGAATCGCGCGTTTTATTAAAATTTAACAAGTTTGGAAGTGTTTAAAGAATGTTGGCTGGATATACTAAACCATCTGCACAGTTTCAAGCTTGTCATTTCCCTTCAATGAGCACACAAAGATTGGATTTACCATGTAATAATACTACTAACTTCCCACGAAAAGATTCGACACGATCACAGCCCGTTAGACCAGTAGGAAGTTTATCAGTTGATAATAACCCGATAGAAGCTAGGACCAGCAGCTGTTCACTTAAGCACAACGTGGTAGAGAAACGAAGCGATATTTGGGATAACAGTAGTAACAAGGGGTTAAAAAGACTAAAAAAGAATTCCTTGTTTAAAATTTTTTATTTTATTTTATTATTATTTTATTAATATTATTATTTTATTAATATTATTATTTTTTTAAAAAAACAATTTTTTCACATCTATACCACCTATTTCACAAATGCCTCCAGCGAGGCTTGAACCCACAACCTCTAGAAAAGCAATTTTTTCACACCTATATCACCTATCTCACAAATGATTCCAGCAAATCTTGAACCCACAACCTTTAGGTTCATGGGCAGCTCACATACCAATGTTCGTCAATAACTACGTTAACAAGCGAAAATACAAAAACAATCATAAAGTACTTCAAATTTGCATGATATTCATTCTCTTGTGTTTGTTTACTTGGCTATATCTGTTCTATCAAAAGTTGTATCATAATAAAAGTTATATTAATCAAGCTAAATAAGCAAACGTACATATATCAATGAACATGTACAAACCTTATTAGGCGCATAATTAGACGTTCACAGACGTACTTGAACGAACAAAACTTCTGTCTATATTCTAGCAAACAATTTCATAGACTGTTCGTTGAGCTAGCGTTTACTGTTTAGTATATAATTTCTTAGACAATCATTGTTAAACATGAACTCTAAACGATGATAGTTTGATGTTCTAGTCAAAAGAATGAGACATTTATCATCAAAACAACAATAATAATGGTAGGGTATACAATGGACGGAAACAGGGGGTTTCCACGGGTGCCTAGAACACCTATAGATTTTTTTGATTTAGTGTTAATTTTTGAAAAAAACATCAATTTTTCCTAAATGTATATTAAATGCACCCGGTCCATCAAAATGTTTCTAAATTACGGCTTCAAAAAATTTTTGCACCCCGTCATATGTGATTTGGTTTCTATCTCTGGGTATACACTAATGATCTTAGTATGCTCTTTATGCGACCTTAAAAAAAAGTTTAATGTGTTATCAAGAATATACATGATGTGAAAATGTCAAAAAAAAAACCAACAACATCAAGTATTTTTAAAAGTTATGATGTAGACAAAGACAATGATAATGTTTTTATATCTATATTTGGTACATTCTCAAAATATATTAACTTAGAAAACAACTATCACTATACAAGTTTTGTAGTGTTGTTATGCATATCATTCTGTTTTTCACACGTCACTTTTAATAGAAATAATAATCACATAACCACAACAAAACAAATACACTTTATTTCATTTCTTTTACACAACGGTCAATTCAAACGGATACCATTCAGGAGACAACAAGCACGTGCCATCTTTACACGTGCACTTCCATCAAAATTACCAAACAACAACGGTCATATTAACGGTCATATACTCTCAACCGTTAGATCTTAATCCAACGGTGACAAAAACTATGGAAAAAAGAGCGTGTTTTGTGATTTATATAAGGAGAAACTTATTTCAGTGAGTGAATTTTTTGGGTAGTTTTACTGTTGGTGAGGAAGAGTGACAGTGTGAGTGAGAGTGAGTGAGGGTTAACAAAAAAAAAAAGACTTACATTTTATATAAAAAAAAAAAAAAAACAAGTGCTTCATTGGGTTTGAAAAGGGTATGACTAATGCTTCATTTTTTATAAATTTTTGAGGGTTTTGGGTAAATTTTTTAAATTTTTTTAAAAAGCTTTATGGAGTGTTTAAAACTTGAAATTTATAAAAGTTCTTTTTTAAGGTTTTGGTTTGAACAGGTTGTTGTTATGAAGGTTGATTTGCATTCATGGTAAGTGTTTTTGTTTGTGTTTCTATTAGCATCATCATTGTTATCATTGTCAACTATCACTTCAGAGTGTGTTCTTGGTCTATTTGCTTATTTTTCGGAATCCGATGATCATTTTGAGGTAATGTTTTGATTTTTTCTTACATTAGTTATAATATTCTTTGATTCTTTTGTATTAGCTTTATATAGACATTTGTTATATTCTTTATTGCACATAAATATTCATTTGATTTGGTTTTGATATACTTACACATTTTTTTTTTATAAATTGTTTCATAGGATTCCATTTTTTAAAAACCTGTTTTTTCTTAAAAAAAGATTCACACACACTCTTGACATTTTTTATAAAAATTTGATTTAAAGGATTTGTGATTGATTGAATCGCGCGTTTTGTTAAAATTTAACAAGTTTGGAAGTGTTTAAAGAATGTTGGCTGGATATACTAAACCATCTGCACAGTTTCAAGCTTGTCATTTCCCTTCAATGAGCACACAAAGATTGGATTTACCATGTAATAATACTACTAACTTCCCACGAAAAGATTCGACACGATCACAGCCTGTTAGACCTGTAGGAAGTTTATCAGTTGACAATAACCCGATAGAGGCTAGGACCAGCAGCTGTTCACTTAAGCACAATGTGGTTGAGAAACGAAGCGATATTTGGGATAACAGTAGTAACAAGGGGTTAAAAAGACTGATATGAAGATGATCAAGATGAGTCTTTTCGAGCTAAGAGGAAAAGGGGTTGCAGTAAAGTCGAAGAGTTTGGTGAAAATGAGGAGAATTTAAGTTTAGGTCAGTTGGGTGGTGGGAACTTTTGGCATCCGGTTACTTCACTTCCGTTTTCGAGTCCATGGAGCTTTGTGAATGAGTTGGCAGATTTAGGTGAAAAGGGTGTTGCTTCAAGTAGTCATAGGGAGCAGGTCGTGAAGGAAACGTCATCAGGGTCGGGTTCAAGAAGCAGTTCACCAGAAAGTCATCAAAGTTTGGATCTTGAGGGAGGTTTGAATGGGGTCGGGGCACCAAACCCGAATCAAAGTTTGGATCTTTTAGCAGTTGGGAATGAATCTCATGATGAAGAAGTTGGGTTTGAGCTTATAAGTCTGCTTTTGGGGTGTTTGGAAGCGATTGGGATGAAAAACATTCCTGCTGTTAATCACTTCATTTCAAAGTTAGGCGAATTAGCTTCTCCTAGAGGCGAGTCTTCAATATCTCGTCTTGCTTCTTATTACACAGAAGCTTTAGCTTTACGGGTTTCGAGGATTTGGCCTAATATTTTTCAGATTTCGATTCCTCGAGAGGTTAATCAGATGGAAGAAGAAAACGGGACAGCTTTACGTCTCCTGAACCAATCAACTCCAATTCCGAAATTTATTCATTTCACATCAAACGAGATTCTGTTAAGAGCATTCGAAGGAAAAGATAAAGTTCACATTATAGATTTCGACATCAAACAAGGGCTTCAATGGCCTAGCTTTTTCCAAAGTTTAGCTTCAAGAAACAGCCCACCAAGTCACATTCGGATCACTGGTGTTGGTGAATCAAAACAAGATCTCATCGAGACAGGTGCTCGGCTGTCGGGATTTGCTGAGGCCTTGAATCTTGAACTTGAATTTCATCCGGTTGTCGATAGATTGGAAGATGTCAGACTATGGATGCTTCATGTTAAAGAAGGGGAAACAGTGGCTGTTAACTGTTTATTGCAGCTTCACAAGATGTTGTATGATGGTACTGGTGGGGCCCTGAGAGATTTTTTCGGGCTTATTAGAAGCACAAACCCGAGCATTGTGGTGGTAGCAGAGCAAGAAGCGGAGCATAATGACATGGTGTTGGAAAAGAGAGTTTCAAACTCATTAATGTACTATTCTGCTATCTTTGATTGTATTGATACTGTCCATCCGTTACAGAATCAGTCTCGTTTCAAGATAGAGGAATCGTTCGGACGTGAGATTAGGAACATTATCGCGTGTGAAGGGTTAGAAAGATACGAGAGGCATGTGGGGTTCAATCAGTGGTGGAAGTCGATGCAGGAGCTTGGAGGATTCAGAAACGTCGGGATCAACGAAAGGGAGTTTTTTCAAAGCCAAATGATACTCAGAATGTACCAACATCCATTTGGCCCAAACTCATTCAAAGTCGAGAAGAAGCGGTCCAATAGCGGGGCCACAGCCGGGATTACTCTAACTTGGTCAGATCAGCCTCTTTACACCGTGTCGGCCTGGGTCCCAGGTGATATGGCGGGAACTTCGGGGTCATACCAGCAACAGCAGCAACAACAACAAGCATGATGTGAAACAACACTTGAGGATACTTCTTTTATTAGATACATGGTATAAAGTTAACAATTCTTTGTAGGGGTAAAAAAATATCATTAGATCATTCTTTCATTCATTTGTTGCAGATAGAAATTTGTTTAGAAAAAAAGGTCATGTTTTTTATCTAGGCTTTTGAGAGGGTAGAATTATTCATTTGTATTAGTTCTTGAAGTCATTTTTTACCATATATTTTTAATTCATTCTTTGATATTTGAAAGTGATTTATAATAAGAAGTTCCTAAGACATTCATTCTTGGGTTTAGTAATGTACTTTGAGGATTTTTTTTTTTTTTTTTTTTTTTTTTTTTTTTTTTTTTTTTTTTTTTTTTTTTTTTTTTTTTTTTTTTTTTTTTTTTTTTTT
>LBNU01015088.1:557685-572445 GCA_014162995.1 Artemisia annua | reverse complement strand
TAGACAACCTCATATTCACTTTTTTCTATTACTATGAGGAAAGTGAATATGATATTGTCTCTCATTTAAACTTACATACGAAACAACATCATCAACAACAACGATGCCCACTCCCGCCAGAGCGGGATATGGAGGAGGTAGAATGTTAACAAATCATACGCCTACCCTCGGGTAAACCCGACAGTAAGAAAACTGCTTCCAGGAAGACTTCCACCAAATTGAAAGAATGAATGTGATAGTGCTGCTAAAAAAAAAATAATAAAAAAAAAATAAAAAATAAAAAAATAAAAAACCGAAAATGCAAGAGTACATTGGATACGAAGAAAATGAAAGCATGAGACACATGGCACGATAAGCTAAGAGAGCATAAACGCTAGCAAGAAACAAATGTAATAAAGAGTAAGAAACAAAAAGCGACAAAAATGGATACATGGCATAGTAGCATATGAAATAAGTAAGCATAGGACTAAGAGCTCGAGAAAACTAACAAAAAGAACAAAAGAAACAGCTAAGAAGCATATACGAAAAAGGCAAACAATAACATGAAAGCGAAGGAAACAATGAGAGGCTTTGCTTAATGCATTTAAAATTTTCATTCATTTACATCTTAAACAATATCTAATGGACACCCGTTAGTAAATCGCTAATACAATTATGGGCCTATTTTTACTGTTCATAAGTAATTTTGAAATTCAATTTGTATAATTTAAAAGCCAATTCTAAAACAATAAAGCACTTTGGATTGGTGGTAAGATGGTTGCCTTTTAAATTACTTGATTAAGATTCAGGTCTTGCTTATCGGTATGTGATAGGATAGAATTGAAAAGACTATCGTTAGTCATTATGAACAAGGTTGAGGTGACTAAAAGAAAACAAAAAAATCACAGTCGACAAAAAGAAAATAACCAAAGTAATTGACTAAATATCTTAAACGTAGGACCAAATTCTAAGCAGTCCCAAAAGATTCTTATACAAATCCCAACAAATCAAATATCAAATAACCAAAAAAACAGTATGAACATCAATAGAAAGAAACTCGACAAACTTCATGTGTTATTGAATAGAAAGAAACTCGAACCGAATACTTCAAAAAATATTTTTAGAGCCATGTTGTTTTTCTAAACGCACCTATTGCCATGTTAAAGTTACATACGGTAATAGACCTTCATATTTCATGATACATCGACCTCATGCATTAAAAATACATTTTGATTTGCAACTTTGTAGCTAAAGCTTGATTTGGCAATAATAAAGTTTGCTCATAGCCATTGACAATGTGAGGCTAGAAATAAATTATAGTGGCTGTGTACATTTCATTTGTAACTTTCTGGCCATTGACAATGTGAGGCTAGAAAGTATAGTCGCTATACAACTCCATACTTTATGGACACCTTAATGAAACTATGAAAGTAAAGTAATCTATGAGTTAGAATCAAATAAGAAAATTACTTAAAATAAGAAGAAGTATAACATCAAATCCGAGATGCACCGACTTAAATTAGATGCATCCCTATAATCTTAGATGCATTATAACGCACCATAGTGTGTTTTCTAGCTTTTAATCAGATGCATATACGTATATTAGATGCATTTCATGATTTCTCTTATTTTTTGTTCCTCCGCACGTGCAGAAATCATGAAAATCGATTTGCACCATCTATACATCAAATTAACTTTCGAAACTCAAGATGTTGCATCCATATGAATAGAAATGCATCTAATGCAAGTCGTTGCATCTCAAATGCGTGGTTTTGGTCACTTCTCACCACTTCTTATTTTAATTTACTTCTCACTGGATCCCTACTCAGTAATCTATAACTATCTATACATTTGAGACTTTTATAAATAGAAGTCTTAATTTTTTAAGCTTACACATGTTACTATGTTTAGTAATTCATATAATTAAATACTACACTACACTAATTGCATATGTACACTAATGACAATATGACACATTAAACTTTAGTAATTAAAATGGATGTTACAAACCTATAATAACACAAATTTAAAGTTCTAAATTTTATCATATATATTCAATTTTTGCTAAGTTCAAATAAATATAATTATGAAAATCTATATTTGTATTACTATATTTTACGGAAATTTAAANAAGCATAGGACTAAGAGCTCGAGAAAAAAAAGAAGGCAAACAATAACATGAAAGCAAAGGAAACAATGAGAGGCTTTGCTTAATGCATTTAAAATTTTCATTCTTTTACATCTTAAACAATACCCAGTGGACACCCGTTAGTAAATCCCTAATACAATTATGGGCCTATTTTTACTGTTCATAAGTAATTTTGAAATTCAATTTGTATAATTTAAAAGCCAATTCTAAAACAATAAAGCACTTTGGATTGGTGCTAAGATGGTTGCCTTTTAAATTACTTGATTAAGATTCAGGTCTTGCTTATCGGTATGTGATAGGATAGAATTGAAAAGACTATCGTTAGTCATTATGAACAAGGTGGAGGTGACTAAAAGAAAACAAAAAAATCACAGTCGACAAAAAGAAAATAACCAAAGTAATCGACTAAATATCTTAAACGTAGGACCAAATTCTAAGCAGTCCCAAAAGATTCTTATACAAATCCCAACAAATCAAATATCAAATAACCAAAAAAACAGTATGAACATCAATAGAAAGAAACTCGACAAACTTCATGTGTTATTGAATAGAAAGAAACTCGAACCGAATACTTCAAAAAAAAATTTTAGAGCCATGTTGTTTTTCTAAACGCACCTATTGCCATGTTAAAGTTACATACGGTAATAGACCTTCATATTTCATGATACATCGACCTCATGCATTAAAAATACATTTTGATTTGCAACTTTGTAGCTAAAGCTTGATTTGGCAATAATAAAGTTTGCTCATAGCCATTGACAATGTGAGGCTAGAAATAAATTATAGTGGCTGTATACATTTCATTTGTAACTTTCTGGCCATTGACAATGTGAGGCTAGAAAGTATAGTCGCTATACAACTCCATACTTTATGGACACCTTAATGAAACTATGAAAGTAAAGTAATCTATGAGTTAGAATCAAATAAGAAAATTACTTAAAATAAGAAGAAATAAGAAGAAGTATAACATCAAATCCGAGATGCACTGACTTAAATTAGATGCATCCCTATAATCTTAGATGCATTATAACGCACCATAGTGTGTTTTCTAGCTTTTAATCAGATGCATATACGTATATTAGATGCATTTCATGATTTCTCTCATTTTTTGTTCCTCCGCACGTGCAGAAATCATGAAAATCGATTTGCACCATCTATACATCAAATTAACTTTCGAAACTCAAGATGTTGCATCTATATGAATAGAAATGCATCTAATGCAAGTCGTTGCATCTCAAATGCGTGGTTTTGATCACTTCTCACCACTTCTTATTTTAATTTACTTCTCACTGGATCCCTACTCACTAATCTATAACTATCTATATATTTGAGACTTTTATAAATAGAAGTCTTAATTTTTTAAGCTTACACATGTTACTATGTTTAGTAATTCATATAATTAAATACTACACTACACTAATTGCATATGTACACTAATGACAGTATGACACATTAAACTTTAGTAATTAAAATGGATGTTAAAAACCTATAATAACACAAATTTAAAGTTCTAAATTTTATCATATATATTCAATTTTTGCTAAGTTCAAATAAATATAATTATGAAAATCTATATTTGTATTACTATATTTTACGGAAATTTAAACACACATTTATTTTTTTTGAAACTATCAAACCGATAAACCGTCATATACCGACTATAATTGCATACCGCTAAAGGATCAAGCTACGACAAAAATTGCATATTTTGTATTCCGCTGCTTTGCTCGGGTACCATGCTAGTTGTTTTTTTTGGGTAAAAGGGTTTATTCACCCCGGTAAAATGACCATGCTAGTTGTTTATAATGCATTCAACACATTTTTTTATACATTGAATTTTTTATATATCTATTTAGTTACCTAACTTGCTAACAATTCCTATTATATGATGCATTGTTTGTTAACTGCTAAGATCTAATATTTTTTTTAGAACGACAAGTTTAACTAGCTTACAATGTTTACACCATAAATTAATCTTGCATATCTTAAGCAGGACTTGAATTTACAACTATTTAATTTGGGCGCTTTTCACACAACATATGGCACTAGTGAGACACAATCCCTTTGGTGCTAAGATCTAGCATTTGAATCTTGAGACACGTCAAACATTATATGCAACAATGCCTAATGATTAGCAAGGTTGTTAATTAAATAAAAAATTAAAAGTTCAATATACAACCAAAAATAAAAAATAAAAAAAAAAATAAAAAAAAACGGCAAGTTAGATACATTACCATATTATACATTTACGGTGAAAACTATGTCGTTTTAAAAGTTCAATATACACAAAATCACGTTTCAAGGTTTCAAATCCCAGTAAGTGCTAAAACTAAAATCAAACATTTCCTTTGTTTTAAACCGTTTTATATTTTATTTGTAGTTTTAGTCAGGGACAGATCTACATGGGTGCTGGGTGTGGCACGGGGTACACCCGATTTTAAGTCAGGTAGTGCAAAAAAATATAAAAACTGTCGTTTTTCTGGTATGTGCAACCTCAAAATTTTCATTTTCTACTTTCATTTCTAACAATGTAACTTTAGTTAGCATAACGATTAGTTTATGCAACACCTTTTTTAAAATCCCGAGTCCGTTCATGTTTTTAGTTTGAATCTAGATTTGTTCCATACTGGTGTTGCCATGAGGTCTAAATCGAATAAGAAGAATGGGAATGGGGATGGGGATGGTGATGATGCGGAGCTGAATAAATCGAATATGCTTTTACCCTGAGGTTAAAACATGGTTTTTGTTTTTTCTAGCATCCGTCTTTATAACAAAATTTGTTTTATAGTTTATTTATTTTGGTTTATATTTCACTCAATTATGGCATATGGGTATCTAGGTGTGTTTATCTTGCTAAAACAAGTCAAAGTGTTAAGTTTAGCACGTCATTGTTTATAGACAATTATTCCTAATGATATCACCATGTCAAAAATATCTTGGTGTCTATATAATAATTAAAATCACAGCGACACATGAAACTGAATATAGGAGTGGTAATTTATATGTTATTTTTCTCTACGTGTCACAAGAGATGATCAATATGATACTACCTTAATACGACTGACATACACAAAATTACAAAGTGCTTAAGATATTTAGACAATTATTCCTAATGATATCACCATGTCTGAATAGTTGTAACCATTTGTAAATTAATGGAATATTCTGTGATGATTCGTGATGTTTGTATTATACCTCGTCATATGATTTTGCTAACAATAACATTAAAAACTTAATATCTACGAATTTGTTTCAAAAGTAAAGGAAAAATTAAATAAAAAAATTAGTTAGTTATCTTTTTAATATGGTTAGTAGTCTTTATGAATTAGTTGTTAACAAAATCTCTCAAAGCTATTGTTAGAAACCTTAATCATATCATACAGTAAAGCATAAATGATAGTGCCTAAAACTTGGAAATGAATATCACTTGACTTCTATTACCAAAATTTGGAAATGAATATCATTTGACTTCTTAAGATGCAAAACCATGTCGTTTAACACGGAAAATGATATATAGTATGATACTATAATGAACTAAGGGCATTCACCATGAGTGATTGATAAAAATGTCTAAAACTTATGAAAAAATTTATTTTTTATTTCAACTATAGTGTGCTTATGGTTTATGTTTATATAGAATGAAGAAGTTCAAAATCCTAAACTTTTTTATAATTTAATTTATGTATGTTATAGTTGAACATTATAATATATTCTAATAACCAAAAAAGAACGGACCGTTATGAATAATCTTAAGGTCCCCGTTTGTTTCTAAGTTTGCATGTCATTGGTTGACATTATCAAAAACAATAGGCCTAACAGTATTCCATAAAGTGTTTGGCATAAGCTCATTGGACTAGAAACTTTTGCACTTAAACTGTTCACGTACTTTTCTCCGTAATGATCCCGTAATACACTTATTATCGTCATTATACAGGTATAGCAGACCTAATGTTTGTACAACTCATTTTATTAACCATCTATGGAACACCTAATCTCTGTACTAGAGAAGGATACGTGTCTCCAGATTAATTCTACCACTCCCACCGCCTTTCTTCTACTTCCTAGAAAATTCTACAATCTTCATCTATCCGTATTATCACAGCTACCAAACCCATTTTTCTATGGTTTTTGATAGTAATGGGTTTGGAAAAATTTCCTTATTGCGTTTTTAATCAGTTTTTACGGGTGATGAAGAAATCTAAATGTCAATAAGGTTTGTTTTATTTTTGCCTTGTTTGTTGTTTACCTTTTTCTTCTGCTTCTGTTTTTTTCCACCAACAATCAGGTGTGAGGGGTTTTTTTTTTTTTTTTTTTTTTTTTTTTTTTTTTTTTTTTTTTTTTTTTTTTTTTTTTTTTTTTTTTTTTTTTTTTTTTTTTTTTATCTCGATTATGTAAATTAGGGGGAAATTGAAGCAATTGAATGGTTTTATTTTGATTCGTGGGGTTTTGATGAAATTAGGGTTAAATTGCAAGGGAGCCTAATTTAATTTTTTGTGAATGCTTATTTATGTTTAGATTTAGCTTGGGAGGATGAGGGAATACACTTAACAAACGGATCAGAAGGACACTTGCACAGGTTATATACATCATTTCTTTGTTTTTACCTTTACATATGACATGTGCATATTAATAAAAATTTACTGGCACAATGTTTGTATTGGTTTTGTAATGTTCTGTTTTGTAGGTAGTTGATAGAGAATAAATTTTGAGTCACCTGATATTGTTATACAGTTATTGATGAAAGAAAAGGATAAAGGCTAAGTGTTACACATGGAAATACCAGTCAAACACATTTAGCGAGTCATACCAGGTGAGTTTCATATCTCTTATAAAATTGGTTCATTGCTTTTAAGCTATAATTTTACCAAATATTTGAAAGCATACATTACATTTTTTAATTTTTTTTTAATGTGCAGAACCGCCTCTTGATTATGTGCATTTGTCCGATTGTCATCAGGTTTGTCGACATTGTGACGCGCTACAAAGTCATTCCACAAGTGCGAATCCACAATATCATCGCTGCTGTTTATGAGGCCGAGATTTTTTTTCGGGTAACAGTGATTCACCTACATCTATCTCGATATAAAAAAGTAGTATGTACGCCCTTTTTACCACGTTTCTCTCCAGTACTACCAGCAAAACTATATGCTGAATTTAGGGCTTGAAAAGGATGGTCAAAGAATGGAGGTAGAAATAGATATATTAAGGATCATAAAGCCGAAGAGGAAACTTCAAGCATTTGGCAGCAGATTACTGATTCTATGTTTCTGTTAGCTTAACTAGAAGAGCGGTAGCCATACGTTCATTGATGATTTAGGTGATAAAATAATGTAGTTAGCGATAAATTCTGCCATTTTAGAGTGATATATACTCTACGTGGTTATGGAGAGGTAATATGAACTTTATAATTGTTTGTGATCAAAGCTAATGTCATAATAGTTTTTTGATAATTGCCAATCAAATCTTTAGTTGACATAAAATCCTGCATTCGTACATCTTTCCTTTGTTCTGCATCTTTAGAGTAAAAATGTTAAGAAAAAAATATTAGAGTCAGAACAAACCTTATAAAAAAATTTTGTTGCAGCCTCCAAAGTACATTTTTGGCACTTGAATAATACATAACAGGATCATTAGGGTGTCGCCAATTATGATATACATAAAGAGTTAACACGGAAGAACATAAAGACTTAGGTGTATTTCCCATTCGAGTTCACAATAAGGACCATCTTTATATGTTTATATCTCAGTAGTCTCTTCTAAACAACTGATTTTTTCAAAATTTCTTCTATATTGCAGCCTGTGATATATTATGAACATTTCTATGATTTCAGGTTGCATGATTTGATAATGGAATTGATAGAGGCTCACGAAAGAGCTGGGATCCAGTGATGCAGTCCTGTAAAGATTTATCGTGCGAATAATGATGGTTATGTGGCTCAGATAGGAGATAGGTTGTTGATGTAGCTTCGACATTTTGATTGGAACCCTTTCTGGATGGTGCAACTCATCTACTAATGTCAGAATTACTTAATGTTATAACTACTTATGGGGGTGTTTAGCACTTCTTATTGGCATAATACATTATGCAATTTCAGCAAGCTCACTACAATATAATTGACAACGGCTGCTAATGATACCGTGTATGATATCTATAATTGGTAACGACCTCACCACAACATAGTTCAGATTACTTATTGGGTGCTACTGATACATATTTGACTAATCGGGTATGTGACAACAGGGGCACACATGCAAATGGATTAGCTGGGGTAAACAAGTTGACCGGGTCAGGAGCGTCAAGTAAGGTAGCCTTTTTATGCACAGGTATACCAGTGGTAAGCATTGATTGTTTATTATGAGTGTTTGGATTACCTATTTTTCTGTTTTGTTTTGATATTTAGGATCACTTACTGTTTTGTATTACATTATACGCTAATTCTACAAGTGGCGGTTGTTGTCACATCCCAGGAATGAAAAAAATGACTGAATTCATAACACATGTATGTATCTTCATAAAAAAAAATTCAGTCAGACTTAAAAGTTTTATTTGTATAAGGTAAAAAAAAAAATATTTGAGGCTATTTAAGTCTCCTGCACATGTTGTTACAGATATTAATGGAAGCTCAGAAAGGGTTACGATCTCCCAACATGCAAAGAATAGTTGCAGCCGTTCAGCTCTTCAAAGTAAGTATATCAATTTGTTTTTACAAAGTTTGATTGTTGTACGCGGGATATAGTAGGGGGTTTCGGTTATAGTAAACATTTCTGAACTACTGCTGCTACAGGTATAAAGTATTGATGGAGAATCAGATAATGGCACAACTACAAACACCCAAATGCCTAAAGTAAGTAACTTTTTTGCCGTTCACTTAATCAGAAGAGTGCATCACCACGACTATCTTTCTTATTCCCTGTGCCATTCCATGGTTTCTTATTAACTTATTTCTACATCTTTGGGAATTATGCAGAGATACCATTGGAATATGTGCATTTAGGGGACTGCAATCAGGTGTGCCACCATTGTGGCATGTTGTTTTTGTACGAAGAAAAGCTGACGGCTTACTCTAGAGATGGACCCTGCTATCACGGATGAGGTTAGGTAAACCCGTGAATGCATAACAGTGACGTAACTATATCACCAATATCTTGCACATTCAGGAACGGTTTCGCATGAGCTGAAGCTACATGATGAAACTTTCTCATTGATGTTCGGATTTCGAAGTCGATATCGTTCATGGTTTTAATACCGTATTCAGTCAAAGATAAAAAAAAACCATTTGGAGGTGAATCCGCTGATGTAGCTGAATGAGTTTGAGACAAGAGTTCGAGAATTTATGAAACTCCTTAAAAGAAAATTGTAGTTTGGAGGTGTAACAACAGAGGTACATTTTGTTTCATAGTATTTGAATTCTTATAGCATCAGTGGTCTCTCAATACTAGAGGACAAGAAGCAAGTGGGTCAAATATGATGACTGTCGCAAAAATTATAAAAGTTGTCTAAATTGTATTTTAAATATAAAAGCTACCGAATTAATGTATAAATGTATGGGATCTATCACAGGGCTAATCTAAATTATAAACCAAGGCATGTAATTGATGAGACCTTGGACCAGCGTTTCTATTATTTTAGCCAATTTATTGAGTAATGTGTTATGAAATTTGTGATGCTAAACCGATGCAGTTTATTTTTAAGGTCGTAAGTATCTTAAATGGCACTGATTAATTGATTATGCCAACACATGAATGTTTTCTATTGTGGTTCAAGTATTGTGCCTATATGTTCAAAGTATGGCTTGGTAAAAACAAAAATACTTCCACGAAAGGCCAATAAATAGCCCACAAGAAAAACATTTATAAACCTTCTTTTTTTTGGAAGATATTTATAAACCTTCTAATATTAACAAACCAACTTATACCAATAATGCTTCTAAAATCAAAATGACAAAACGACATAATTGCTTACTCCAAAACGCGTTAACATAATTGTGATAAACACAAACACCATTTTACCGGGGTGAATTAACTCTTTAACCCAAAAAATAATAAACACAAACACGGATGCTCTGCAGCAACGCGCGGGCAAACCCGGCCGTTGAATACAAATGTAAAAGATTTATAAATAGTAATAATAAGTTTGTAATACCAAAAGTTTTATAAATTAATGATTGAGTTGAGTTATTTAAAAAACCAAACATTCCTCACATACTAAGGGACTCATCCCCACCATCCATCTAAAAAGAAATCAATGGTTGAGATTAAAAACATTTAATATTTCACCCTTTTTTTATAATTTAAATATATCTTAAACCGTTAATCGTTAAGCAAAAATAAATACATCATCGCGACGAGCATTTAATTATCTTTCTATAGACGGGCACTTTGATATACTTTCGACAATTTTTTTTTTCGTTTTTTTCACGTTTTTTTTTTGTGGCCGAGAAAATCATATATGATGTATCATATATGATATTACATATCATATATGATATAATATCATATCATATATGATATATCATATATGATATGTAATATCATATATGATACATCATATATGATTTTCTCGGCCACGAAAAAAACCGTGAAAAAAACGAAAAAAAAAAAATTTGTCGAAAATATATCAAAGTGCCTATCTATAGAAAGATAATTAAATGCTCGTCGTAACGGTATATTTTTTTTCGCTTAACGATTAACGGTTTGAAAGATAATAATATTTGAAAAAAAAAAGGATGAAAGTGGGTTTTTTAAATTGTTGGGATTAATCTCATCCATTAGATCAAATAAAGATGGAGGGAAGATGTATGGTGGAGATTATTCCCTTGGTATGTAAAAAAAGTTTGGTCCTCAAATGATCTTATATCCGATTTTATATGTTATAAATCTATTTAAAAAATTAACGATCGTGGGTGATCTAATCTTCTGTGAATATAAAACCGTCAATCACCTCAATCCTCAATACGCAATAGTGCAATACAATTCCTTGTTTAGAAGGAATCCATGACGGCATGACATACTAGCGTGGGTCCATAATTAAGATAGGATTTGGTACAACAGTCAAATAGAGTAGCTATTAGCTGTACAACGTATAACGACAACTGTACACACACACGTGTATTTATCTTTCATGTACAAAACGTTTTATCGTAATTTCATAGTCCTAAAGTTTAATACCAATCAAGTTTTGTAGATACAGATAACGGACAGGCATCTAACCTCTAACGAAATATTCAGATTATCTCATAACAATTTTTTATATTATCTTTACTCATCTATTCACCATTAGTAGTTTCTTAAAAACAGCAAGCCATGTAAACGCCTTTTCAAATCAGAGTTTTTTGAAATCACATTTGAATTTCGTGTTGGTGATTTTAGTGTCATCGACGGCCATTTAGGTAATGATGATTTACTAGAGGCTAATGAGATTTCATATTCGGTTCGGATACGAGTTAGGGAAGTGTGGAGTGCACACTCGTTGAGCTAATATGTTTTCGACCATGACTAAAATGCAGGGGTCAAGGGGGCTGCGCCCCCTTGCAGGGTCAAGGGGCAGCGCCCCTTGCGGGGTCAAGGGGCAGCGCCCCGGCCCAAACGGTATATTTGGTGCTCCAAATGACTTACCCGTTTTTTTCCCTCCTTTTCCCAACCGATATGACTGTTAGGAAAAACAGTTATGAAACCGCATAACCGTCATAAACTTCTGTTTTATAAAAACAGATCCATTGGTCTCATTTGGACATACGAAAATTCATACAATTTCTCTCTGGTTCCTACTTTGTATTCTGGTGCCTAGATACAAAGTGTTTCTCTTCTAGAATTATCCCGATAGAGATTTCGTGCAACCCAGGCATATATAGGGTCGAAATACTTTATACGGAAAGTGAACTCAACACGATTCTAGTAAGATATCCAGGATCATCACACACCCTACACTATTTCTAACATTTCGATTATCGAGTTAAACCATTTAAACGGGCAGGCTTCTGGACCCGAATCATTAAGAGAGACTTGTGAAGGAAAACCCTTAGAACTCACGGCTTCTCATTAAGAGGAAAATCCAAATTTTCTTTGTCACTTGCGAGACTCGAACCCGGATAAAACCCTTCCCTAAATTCTAAAAAAACCTCAGGTGGCAACTGATCGAGCTAAGTCAGTTGATTTGTTAGGCCAACTGCAAAGAACAGTCTCAGTAGCTATGCCAAAGCGTAATTCTTATAACTTTAAAAGTGCATGCGTAATATTTGTAGAGAGGTCTGTTATGTAATTATCGTGTATGTCATGATAATAAATGAAATTTCGAAAGTGCAGGCACACGGTCACACTCATGGACGACAATTGAAAACCAAAGTTGTTCATATAGACTACGTGTTCACTTTCAAATTTGTAAATGATTATACATGCAATTTGATCAAATCAGAAAACCACAAAATAGGTTTTTTTGGGTTCACTCTTAAAGCAATATATCCATGATGTGCCAAATAAGTACAATCAACTTGTGATAACATCCTTATGCTAACAAACCGGCCATAACTTGATGTTTAATAAGACTAGGTGTAGTGCAACGACTCCTCACGCGTGAGGTACCATTGGTCACCGCACACAAGTCATATGCAATTTTTTTTTAAATTATTTATTTATTAATTTTTTATATCTATATAACGTCTGAAAATACACAGAGTCAAGTGTCGCCAATGAGTCACTTGGGTTTATTCGACCGATAGCCCCATTGTCATTCATGTTAACCACTTTCGAGGGTTTTTTTTTGTATGTGACTAGACCTTTGTAGAATTACCTAGTAAGTGACTTCTTACTTCTTAGTCATATGAACACAATCATTTCATATTTGTCGACATAACATTAGGCATTACTTTGGCAAAATTTACCTGAATCCATAAACAAAGTACAGATTGATCGTCTTCTTTAATGCCAACTACACAATCACCAAATTTGAATATGCTTATCCCCGGGAAAATAAAGGTTTGCACGTAAATTAAACCCCATATTGTATTTTAGCTATAAAATATTGGCAAGTGTTAGATTTTATCTAAATCTTAATGCCACAATGACATGTCGTAAGTTACAATGAATGTAGATAACATTCTTTAAATATTTGGACAACAATATCATTTTTAATCTTATCAATATTTATATTCTCGTACCAAATCGTTATCTTTTTAATCACAACCATTGGGCATACATACATGGCCACATATACATAACTACGTGTCTTGGGCCCAATTATTGTTTATCATCTTTGCTCAATAGAGAATTAGAGATGCTTCACATCAATCATAATGCAACTTGAATATTAGGGGTGTCATAAAACCCAGACCCGAACCCGACCCGACCTGACCTTGACCGGGTTCGGGTCAACTCGGGTCAAAAATCATATTCGGGTCAATCGGGTCAACCCGAATTGACCCGAGTTCTAAACAAGGTCGGGTTCGGGTATGTTTTTTTAGCCTTGACTCTACCCGAACTCGAGTTGACCCGACTAAACTAACACTTTACAATGTAAAATACTCGGGTTGACCCCAAACCCGAGTTGACCCGACCCAAGTTGATCCGAACCTGAATTGACCCGACCCGAGTTGACCCGAGTTCTAAATAGGGTCGGGTTCGGGTATGTTTTTTGGAAGCTTGACCCGACTTGACACGACCCGAGTTGACCCGAACCCGACTGGGTCAACCCGAATGACAGCCCTACTTATTGCATATGGTTATGTAGTATTTGGACCAATGGTTTAATTATAAAATTGTATTTAATTGTTAACCATTAAATATTACATGTCGTAATGTCATATACATGTTTTAACTAGGAAAAGAACTCAGTAAGCTCTAAAGACTAGCCGTAATGGTCACCTCCCTCATCATGTACAAAAAATCACCGATAACTATAAATTTCAGTGAATGTTTAATTTTGTTTTTATTAATTTTGTTAAAAAAGAAAATAAGTTTGGTAATCGCCAACAAACTTATTTGGTGATGAACTGATGATAATGTGACGCCAACGTAAAGGTCGTGGTTTTATGACCATCACACGTTGTCTCAAATCCATGAGTCACCCGCAAAACCCTATACCATATTGATGAAGTGAAATGTAAAGCAAAACTCATAATTTAGAAAATCACTAGCTCTTGTTAGCTGACTATTATTTAGATAGAATCTCGTTGGTGACCCCAATGATTAACATGTCATATTATGAGATAGAATCTGGTGCAATAACAAATTTAGGGTAAGGTCGACTTATAATCATTTTTGACATAGCCATTACAGTCGACAATATTTTTGAAATATATCTCCAACATCATTTTCACTTCCTCATCGTCTTTGTCTTCTCTACATTATGTCCATATGTCACCAATATTAAATCTCTTCATAAAATCCAGCACATCAACATGACACCACATCATAAAGAAAAACATAAATAGAAGATAATGACAGAAACCAGGTGACAAAAAATATACTGTGATCATTAATCAAATACGAAAATTGAAATCACACGACAAAACCAATAGTCCAAGATCAGAACAAAAATTAGGGGGTTGGCAATGGGTGTGGGGAGGCACGGCACGGGGGGTTTTCCTGCGGGAACACCGCTGCCCTTCACTGTTTGCCGCGGGGGGGGGGGGGGGGGG
>LBNU01015088.1:544533-557438 GCA_014162995.1 Artemisia annua | reverse complement strand
AAAAAAAAAAAAAAAAAAAAAAAAAAAAAAAAAAAAAAAAAAAAAAAAAAAAAAAAAAAAAAAAAAAAAAAAAAAAAAAAAAAAAAAAAAATCCGCCTAGGAAATTTACGATGGAGCAAAAAAAAATAGGGATCCTAGAAAAAGTGGTCGTGGATCGAGAGGTGGATCGAGAGGCGCAATTCGTCATCGAATTCCATCACAACCCGGTTACCACCTACAAATGTACCCGCAATCACAACCCGGTCACGAATCATCTTCTTCACAACCCGGTTACCACCCACAAATGTACCCGCAATCTCAACCATTTTTCTACACCCAACAACCCCTCCCGCAACTTCCTACAAACTTCGAGCCGTTTGATTATCAATATACCCAACAACCCCCACCGCAAATGCCTACTAACTTTGACCCGTATGAGCCGCGCTATACCCAACAAAAAAAATGTGACCGGGTTAGTAAACCGTTACCCATTCATGATGATACCGATGATGATGAATATTTCGACAATGTTGACGTGATACCCGAGACACAACCAATTGATGAAGAAGCCGAACAAGTCGATGAGGTCGAAGAGGTGCCGCGGCCTAAAAGTGGAAAAAAACCAAGTAAGATTTGGACGCCCGATGAGGAGGAGGCGTTAGCTAAGTCTTGGATTAAAATTTCGGTGGACAAAGAAATTGGCGACCATCAAACAAAGCTAGGATTTTGGAAGCGAGTTCTAAAACATTTTAGAACCCTTGTCCCGAGAACCAAACGCACTCATCATCAATTGAACTCGAAATGGACTCCTATGCATCAAATGATCGCTGCGTTCAACGGTTACTACATACAAGCGGTATATTTTTTTTATATTTATATTTTTTTACATACATTAAATATATATACTTGTTTTATTTTGTTTCATATATACTTGTTTTATATATGCTTGTTTTATTTTGTTTTATATATACTTATTTTATTTTGTAGAAACGTTTGAAAGAAAGTGGATGCGACGATCTTCAAGTTTATGAGAGAGCCCAACTCGATTTTGAAAAACAATTTAGGAAAGCTTTCGCGCATACCAAAGCGTGGCACATTCTCAAAGATCAACAAAAGTGGAAAAAACAACCGTTGGTTAGCCAGGCTGCTGAATCCACGGGATCGAGCAAGAAAAGAAAGTCGTCGGAGTCAAGTAGCGCTCAAACACCAACAAACGAGACGCCAATAAACGTGGAAGATTTCGACTGTGACTTACCGAACCTCAACGAGAACCCAACTCCATCACGTCAACCGAGAGGCAAAAAAAAAGTGGATTCTGGAGATTCAAGCCGAAGCTCGATGCGTGATACCCTTGCAAGTTACACGGCCAAAAAGAAAAGTTTAATGCAGGCGCAGTTGGAGGTTCAAATGAAAAAAGACGAAGAATATTTCAAGTTTATTGATGGGGAGGTCTACAATCGTGACATGAAGTTCGTTATGGACCCGCACGATCATATCCCGGACCCGGCTTTTAAGCAATTCGTCATCGATCGGAAACGCGAGATATGCGCCAAATACGGATGGCCGTGTAGTTTGTAGGATTTAATGGTTTTAAGTTTAGTTTTAATGTAATTTTAGTTATTTTATGTTTTTTAATAATATTATGTAATGTTTATTTAATTTTAATGAAATTTTAGTCTTTTAATAAATTTTAATAGAATTTAAAAAAGAAAATAGAAAGGAAAAAAAAAAAAAAAAGAGTGAAGGGTGAGTGGTGTGATGCTAACAAAAAATGGATGAGTGAAAGAAAAAGTAAGAGAATGATGTGGTATAAGGAGATTGGGTGTAAGTGAGTGAAGTAATTTGGGGTGAGGGGTGCGTTGCCATCCCCTTATAGAGAAGACAAAAGACACATGAGAATAGGAGATATATGATGTTCGTTCATGCATGAATGTGTAGTTGCCCATGTTTACGGTCTTAGGAAAGCTGAGTTCCTTAGAGGATAATACTTACATGTAAGTTATTTACATATCAAACATTTTAGCCATTCACTTTATAATTAGACAACATACTCACTTTCATTTTTTTAATAAAAAACTAAAAATAATAATAATAATAATAATAATAATAATAATAATAATAATAATAATAATAATAATATCTTTTAAACCACTAATCGTTAAGCGAAAAATATTACACTACCACATTTTATTATCTTTATAAAGGGGTATTTTGATATACTTTCAACAATTTTTTTTTAATCGTTTTTCTTTCACGTTTTCGTCTTTTTTTCTTCTTTTCTTGTTCGTTGTTGAAACTTGAATGAGAAATCACATGTTATTAAACATTAATTTAAATATTCGAATATCTAAACATGTAATAAAATGAACATAACTTTTTTTTTTTTTACAATATTTAAAAGTTTCTTTTTCTTGAAAACTAGACATTCATAGCTTTCCAACCATATATAACAAATTATATTTCAAATCGTAGACTCGTCTCATTAATTCATCAAAGTTGGATTAACCACATAAAATCACATGTGATTTTAACCACACGTGATTGTACGTTTTTTATCGCATGTGATTATAAAAGTTTAACGAATAAACTGCTTGTAGAACCGTAGAGGGGGTGAATACAGGTTCTTCGGCTTTTTAGATTTTTTAAAAATGTTAATGCTCGAAGAACACCAAGTGGTTTAAACAATAATAACCATTAACACAATCACAATCACAATCCAAAGTATATAAAGCGAGTAAAAGACACCACGATGTATACTGGTTCAGGATGGGGGGTTTATATCATCCATACGTCCATTTGCGAATCCATGACACCAATACTATTACACTAGTATAATCATTTCGGTGGACTACAAACCGTTACAATTCACTCTACCGATATTCCCTAATATCGATGCTCACAAAGGAGTTACTCACCAACGGTATTCTGCCCTCGGAAACCACCCGAAAAAATCTCGTGATTCGACTTACACTTGGTCACCTAGACCACTACCAAGACTTCCCACCGAAAGTATCAACCCCCAACTAGATCTCCAATGATATAGGCTTGGTCACCAAGACACAATAATCCCCTTACAAACAATTAAATAAATAAATGTTTATTTGTTTAATCACGCCCTAACCTAACCTAGAGACTCGATTCTAATAGAATGGGTAAAGATAAGAAGACCCTCGACACAATCACAAGAGTGGATTAGGTTCTTATGATTCTTCCATTGCAAAGAGATGTGTTCTTTCAAATGATGTTAGTGTGAAAGATTAACAACACAAGATAGAATTAGAGGATTAGAGAGAAAGAATATAGAGAGAAAAAATAATGGCAAGGTGTGAGGAATACAAGAGCCAAGGTGGGGTATTTATAGGCCAAGAACCAACTTGGGAAAATGTTTTACGAGACTGGCGCGTCGCCCACCCGCCGGAGTGCGGGCAGCGCGCCAGGACCTCTATAACATTTTCCCAAAATTGGGTGTTGGTCTTTTAAATACCTAACCTTGCTAAACCCCCAAATTGTACTTCACACATTTTGACCTTAACATTAATCATTCTAAGGTATGCCAACTCAAATAGCCAATTTTTAAAATGTTTTGTGAAGTGTTTATGAGAAACCAATTATCAAGGATAGAAAGGTAGAAAGGATAATTGGATAGGGGTATAATAGGTATTCCTCACTTGACATAAAGAGAAGAAAAAAATATGCCAAGGGAATATTCCTTTTCTTGGAAAGGAAGTGTGAGAGGGAAGAGATTTGAATTTGAAATTCAAATGGTTTGAGAGGGAAGTGAGAGAGTGAGGTTGGGTTAAGGTTGAACCATGGTTGGGTTAGAGAAGAAAGCATGGTTAGGTTAAGAAGAGAGTGTGTTGAGAACAAACCATGGTTGGGTTAGAGAGTAAATCATGGTTGGGATATCCAAAGAAATATTTCATCCTTGGAGAAGAAGGTGTAATGGAGGGTTGAGATGTGTTTGGGAGATTTGGATGGTTGAGATGAGTTTGGGATGATGTGATGGTTTGGGGCCTAAGTGTGAATTCAAATTTGAATTGAATGTGAGATTTCCCCATGTGTTGGATTAGAGATTAAGGGATAAGGTGATGAGTTGGATTGTGTAAGGAATATAAGATAAGGATAAGATTGTGGTGAGTTGGCTAGTGTGTGTGTATGGAGAGGGTTATGAGTGTAGTGTGTGTATTTTGAAAAATAGAGTTGTTGGATGTGTAAGGAATGAGTTGGAATGTGTAAGATTGTGATGGTGATAGGGAGCCGAAGCTTGGATTTCAAAATTCAGATGAATTTCCCATGTGATGGAATGAGGAGAATGTGGGAAGTGAGGTGTTTTGTGGAGAAGGTTTATTTCGTTTTGAAATGGATGGTTGGATGAAGAGGATGATGTTTAACACCCCCATTTTTGGAACGCAGTGGAATACAACATGGGGTGTTATTTATCAGTTACCTAGTACAAGTATAGTAAACAAATTCAAAACGAAGATGTTTTTAATATATTTTCACAATCGAAAGTTATCAAAGTTAAGCAAGAGGTCCCAAAAGGTTAACATAGTTTAGAAGTACATAAGATAATAAAAGTTTTAGTCGTTTATTTAGTGAAAATTTTAATTAAAGCATGAGCCATCTTGATGATATTCATTCTTGCGCCGCTCATCCAAGCTGAAGCCACTTACGGACCTGAGATAAACATGCTAAAAAGTCAACATAAAGTTGAGTGAATTCATAGAGTTTAATAAGTAAAAAGTGAATACAAGCATAAAACATGTATTGACATTGCCATGTATGCAAGTCAGGAAATATAATTATAGCATTGAGCTCATGACACCGAACGTTAACCAAAATGAAATAGTGCCCATAAGAAGGTAATCTATGCCATTTACCTTAATTCTCAATATTATGTGTCCATTCGACATGTACTCGAGTGAGCGCTACTCACCTGGACAGGGTATGTCAAACCCAAATAGATCTATTCAAATACTAGCGTTTACCATGTACGTAATTAACGGTTTATGAAATTAGGGACTATTAAGGCAAGAAGTACTCAATGTCTATCGTTCACGTAATCGGGTCAAGCATACCAAAGTAACTTGTATTCAGTTTGTAAAACTAGCATGTATCCCCCTCGCAAGGTTTATAAAACATTTAAATGAGTAAAAGTGAGGCTATAAACTCACCGTAAGCAAAGAGAATAGCAAAGTACAAGCAAGTGAAGAATAAGCCGCGAAAGTCCTACGAGCAACCTAAATATATATACGTTTGCCTTAGTTTCTAACGATGATGATGCAATAATAATTATACACTAAATAAATTATAATCACAATTATGCTTGGTACATAATTTCTAAATAATTATCAAGATTTCAATTTGATCCAATTATATAAAGTGTTAACCTTTTTAATGTCAAAGCTGTTAGAATTTTCATAATATGTTCATCTTAGAAAATTCATTACTCTTAAACCGTAAATCAAAAAATTATGTTCTTTATAACTCCGGAAAGGTATTTGTCTGTACTAACAAATTTGTGGGTCCCACTAAGTCAAAAATTACCTAACAGTAGTAAAACTATTAGTTTACCATTACTACTCAGTTCTGAAAATATTAACATCACAACAGTCCCACGAAAAATACAATAGCTAAAGTTCTACAAGCCCGATTAATCCCCCGTTTATGGCCATGTTTAAGTTAAGATGTTATCTACAACTTTTATGTTTTGTGTAACAGTGGGTTATTCATAAAAAAAATGGCTTTTGTATGTTCCACCCGGGGAAATATATGACATGTTTCACGAAAACATATTGAGTTTAATCATCGGGTGTCGTCTCGGGATGTGCCACTCGGGGAAATGACCACAAGAAATAGATCTATAACTACATATTTTTAGTTTAGGTCCCAAGTTTAATGATTAGTACAATTAATTCCGTTTTTACCCCTAAGTATAAATTTATTTTGCATGTCAAGTCCTTTAGTGATTTCTTAGTGATCTAGCCTATGTACCAAGTATAACTAAGCATGATAACTTATATAACATACAAATACATCAAGAAATAATAAATTTACAGAAGTGAAAATGAAATGAGAGTGATTGGTTTCCTTACAAAAGTAGAAGAACAAGAAATATCAAGAACAAGGACACTAGACCTAGATTAACCCAACAATACTTGCACCTTTGGACCTTCAATCTTTGTACAAGAAATAAAATAGGATCAAGAGATAATGATGGTGATCTTGAGCTGTTCTTGGTCATTCATATCAAGAGGGAGAATAAAAATGAGCATTTTGGGTGGTGATACAAACTATGTAAGAGTGGAGTGAGGATAATACTAATTTAGGAGTGGAGGCATGCAAATTGGAGTGAACACTGGTCCCATGAGTTGGGCAAGTGTCCAAATTTCGTGGGTTTGATTGTGAGTGGGGGAGGGTTGAGTTATTTTGTGTAGTTTGAGATTATAGTGTGTAGATTCGATCCCGGTAATTTAAAACGTGGAGTTTTTAAGATGCGAAACGAAAAACGGTAAGTAATAAAATGTGAAATTTTAAAAAAATGTTAAAACTTGATTTCATAATATATTTTAGTAATTTAGATGAGTGGTGAATTCGTTGGAGGGTTTAAACGATGTTAAAACCTTAAAACGTGAATTTAAATCGCGTAAAACGTAAAATGTGCAAGGTTTACATAAAAATGGAAAAAGTAAAATGTAACTTTTAAAATATGATTTTAAGGAACTAAAATTGTATAAAAAGTGTAGACTAAGCATAGTCTAGTGTTGGTTTGAATTAATCATACGCTAAACTCGAGTTTTTAGCAAAATTTGACATAAACGTGAAACGAAACAAAAAATGTAAAATATATGAATTTTTGAATACTAGAAGTGTATGATGGAATAGTAAACCACTTTATGACATTAAAATGGATAGAAATTCTAAACACGGCTCATGAATAGCTAGAAACGCGACAATTGCTAAATCGGGTAGAAACTAAAAATAAAATTTTTACTCTGGTGGAAATAGGAATATAATATGAATTAGATATTGACCTTGAAATTACGAAAGGTCACATGATGTGTTGGTGAAATCCTAGTGGTTGGATGAGAATGTAGTGATGAGAATGTTTTGGAGATTTGGTGTAGGAATGAAGGGGACAAAAAGTACATAGAAGTACAAGAACAATTTAGAGAATGTTGGGAGGATATGTTGGAAGATTGGNATTATTATTATTATTATTATTATTATTATTTATTATTTATTATTATTATATTAATATATTATTAATTTATTATTATTATTATTATTTTATTATTATTATTATTATTATTATTATTATTATTATTATTATTATTATTATTATTATCCTCCTCCAAGGAATTGATTTCCATTCCAAATGTAAAGGAAATGAACTCTTTGATTTTGTATGTAAACTTAACTCTCAAAGAATTGCAAATCTCCACCTTTTTATTTCTTTTGCTACCAAACAAGGGAAATGAATTCATTTTCATTTCTTTGAGCTTATTTCACCCTACCAAACATGCCCTTAGTGATTTCTTAGTGATCTAGCCTATGTACCAAGTATAACTAAGCATGATAACTTATATAACATACAAATACATCAAGAAATAATAAATTTACAGAAGTGAAAATGAAATGAGAGTGATTGGTTTCCTTACAAAAGTAGAAGAACAAGAAATATCAAGAACAAGGACACTAGACCTAGATTAACCCAACAATACTTGCACCTTTGGACCTTCAATCTTTGTACAAGAAATAAAATAGGATCAAGAGATGATGATGGTGATCTTGAGCTGTTCTTGGTCATTCATATCAAGAGGGAGAATAAAAATGAGCATTTTGGGTGGTGATACAAACTATGTAAGAGTGGAGTGAGGATAATACTAATTTAGGAGTGGAGGCATGCAAATTGGAGTGAACACTTGTCCCATGAGTTGGGCAAGTGTCCAAATTTCGTGGGTTTGATTGTGAGTGGGGGAGGGTTGAGTTATTTTGTGTAGTTTGAGATTATAGTGTGTAGATTCGATCCCGGTAATTTAAAACGTGGAGTTTTTAAGATGCGAAATGAAAAACGGTAAGTAATAAAATGTGAAATTTTAAAAAAATGTTAAAACTTGATTTCATAATATATTTTAGTAATTTAGATGAGTGGTGAATTCGTTGGAGGGTTTAAACGATGTTAAAACCTTAAAACGTGAATTTAAATCGCGTAAAACGTAAAAGGTGCAAGGTTTACATAAAAATGGAAAAAGTAAAATGTAACTTTTAAAATATGATTTTAAGGAACTAAAATTGTATAAAAAGTGTAGACTAAGCATAGTCTAGTGTTGGTTTGAATTAATCATACGCTAAACTCGAGTTTTTAGCAAAATTTGACATAAACGTGAAACGAAACAAAAAATGTAAAATATATGAATTTTTGAATACTAGAAGTGTATGATGGAATAGTAAACCACTTTATGACATTAAAATGGATAGAAATTCTAAACACGGCTCATGAATAGCTAGAAACGCGAAAATTGCTAAATCGGGTAGAAACTAAAAATAAAATTTTTACTCTGGTGGAAATAGGAATATAATATGAATTAGATATTGACCTTGAAATTACGAAAGGTCACATGATGTGTTGGTGAAATCCTAGTGGTTGGATGAGAATGTAGTGAAGAGAATGTTTTGGAGATTTGGTGTAGGAATGAAGGGGACAAAAAGTACATAGAAGTACAAGAAAAATTTAGAGAATGTTGGGAGGATATGTTGGAAGATTTGGATAGATTTGAAATGGTTGGAAGATTTGTTTTATGTGGGAGTTAATCAAAGGATTGATTATGGGTTTAATCATAATGTCATTAAGTAAGAAAAGAGTTGAAAATTATGATTATGAGTTGAGAAAATCAAATGTTACTTATTATCTCAAGTAACTCAGCGTCGAGAATCCATAATCTCATAACTCGTGACTTTCCACGACTCGACATACTCAACTAACACCTTGGTACAAACAAGCTAAGTGCTTTATCTTGACGTAAAGCACATCTCATGCGGGAAAGGATGCATTTACGCAAAGTGAGCTTTTACTTAGTTTGACCAATAAGGGAGTAAACCCGTTACGTGATTAGAGAAGACATAAGCACGGGATATGAGCATATGAATGCTTTCACTTGATATTACATGAAATATATAAGCTCCCTAGGTTTAGAAAATCCTTGGCTAGAGGCAATTAGAAAATTTGAGTTGGCGTTTTCCCGAAAACGGGTGTTTCAAAAGTTGGATCTCTTTAATTCTAAAACTCGTTTCGAGTGTTCTCAATTAAGCACATAACATATACATACATGTATTGAAAGATACACATTTGTCGGGTAAGGGGAAATCCGACTTTCAAAATTCGTCCCGAACCATACAAAAGCTTGGCGTGCTGCTGGTGCGTCGGCGCGCCGGCAGCGCGTCAGGAGCAAATATGGGATCAGGGGAATTTTGGCTATCGTTTGTTATTTTATGTGTTTCGAAGGTTTATTTGTCATCATTAAAACATAAGGAGATCTCGTTATTGTTGCCTCAACACTGCTATAATATATCATTCGAATATAGTGTGTGATATATGGTTGGAAAGCCACGAATGTATGTTTTTCATTGCAAAAAGGCAAAACGTTTTTTATTGTACAGATGTTTAGTTTTCAAACTTTGATATTAGTGTTAAATCATATGTATGTCATGTTAATTTAAATACCGAAAATAAAAGGTGAAAAAAAGACCAAACAACAACCAAGAAATGCTTTTTTTAATAACTTTTTTCAAAACGATTAATTTCGGAACTCTGGTGTTGAAAGTTTAGTTCTGCCATTAATCTATACTATATATAAAGGAAAAAACCTATATCATTGACAGTGAAAAATTAATAAACTTGTATATGGAAACCATAAACTTTTATTATCATTTTTATTTATAACACATAACTTCTATATTTTCATTCAATTTTAATTAGGGCTGAGCAATCCCGATCGACAACCGAAAACCGGCCGACGCATGACTCCGACCGACACCGACCGACACAAACCGAGTTATACTCAGGTCGCGACTCGGATTGGGTTTTCCAGCTTGTCTGGACTCGGTTCGGGTCGGGAGTTGGGAATACTCGAGAAAACACAAAGAATACCATACAAGCCGGTTTCATTTCGGGACTCGGGTCGGGAGTCGGGATTACCCGAGCTATACTCGAGTCGGGATTCGGTGAGGATTATCCAGCTTGTCGTTTCGGGATGGGTCGGGATCAGGTCGGGACGGATCGGTTTCGGTCCGATGCTCAGCCCTAGTTAGAATCGTGTTTGGTCACCAACTTCTTAAACTTTTATTATTTTTCGTTTAAAACCCATAAACTTTTCTTATCACTATAATTATCTGCCACTATAAAATCTCGTTATTATGCACGGGTACTTGTATTGTATAAATGAAAGGAATTAACGAGTTAGCTGATTTAGAGTTTTAAAGTGATCAGGTTTATTAGTACAAGGTATTAAACTATACCCTTAATACTTTAAGCCATTAGACAACTCACATGGCTTAGTTTGAAGTAGTAATGTATACTTCGGCCTTAACAAAACGTAATGCTGAATGGATTTGATTGGAAGTGATTCCAAAGACCATTTTAAGGCTGCCCACAATAAGGAGGGTCGATCCCCCTCTTTTTCTCTGCCACGTCAGCTTTCTCTCTCCAGCGACTTACAGGCGATTCAGTGCCACAATAAGGGCGACCAAGTTCAATTTTTTTTTAACTAAAAACTTAATAAAACATTAATTTCATTAATAAAACGTAAAGATTACATAAACGAAACGATGCGGAATTAAACAACTAAAAATTAAACGCAAACATTACATGACAACACATGACATAAAACACGATACGGAAAACACGATACTGAAATACATATCATAAAACACCATTACGGCTGGTGTGCTTCCCATGGATGTGTGTTTCTCAGAATGAACCACACATGTTGATAGTATATCCCTCTCCCATAGCGTTCAAAATAATTTCGGTTTGCATTGCTGAGACGTCAAGGGTCTTCACTTGTACGCACCAACTCTTTGTAAATAGCATTGTACCTCAGACATTCTAGGTTGATTCTTTTCCATTGAGCCATAATACTATTTGTATTACGGTGCTCAGCATTAGTCTGATCGTTGAACCTTTGTGTAACAGCGTTCCAAAAAGAACGTTCGTTCACAATGCCTGTAGATTCGCTAATATGAAGCCATATGTTAGCTAGCAAGCTCTCTTCTTCTATTGACCACAGATGATTCATTGTGAAATGATTTAGAAGTGAAGTGTATGCTTTAAAAAGTGAAGTGTGTGCAAAATTGTATGATAATGTATGCTATATATAGGAGTGTATAAACGTTTAAAATACAAATTTCAAAACCTGAGTGGGATAAATTGAAATTTAAAATTCAAATAAAACGTTTCAAATTCAAAATGGGTGGGCGGGATAATTTTACACGTTTCAAATTCAAAACAATGGGTGGGCGGGATAATTTTAAACGTTTCAAATTCAAAATGGGTGGGCGGGATAATTTTAAATGTTTCAAATTCAAAATTGGTGGGCGGGATTATGAGCCTATTTAAGACCCATTCACATCTTATTATTGCACACACAATTCACACATAATTCTCACACAATTCACACATAATTCTCAAACAATGTCTCGCAAAGACTTCGGGCAACAATTCCCAAGTCACCGTGACTTCGGGCAACAATTCCCAAGTCACCGTGACTTCGGCAACAATTCCCAAGTGAACACGACTTCTCCCAGCAGTTTCCAACAAATGAACCGGTGAACACTGATTGGCTCTGAACAGTCAACTAAAACTGACCAAGGATTTGGTCAACTTAAGTCAAGCAATCCAGGGCACAATGCTAACCAAGAGGAGTATAGAATATCCCCGGGTCGTTAAGTCCCGACGAGGTGTGAATGGTATACAAAACGGAAGAAGGTATTAAACTATACCCTTAATACTTTAAGCCACTAGACAACTCACATGGCTTA
This sequence comes from Artemisia annua, assembly GCA_014162995.1. Classification (NCBI taxonomy): domain Eukaryota; kingdom Viridiplantae; phylum Streptophyta; class Magnoliopsida; order Asterales; family Asteraceae; genus Artemisia; species Artemisia annua. Next base: position 545,420 of record LBNU01015088.1, on the reverse strand, counting down.
GTTTGAAGTAGTAATGTTGTAACACCCCCAAAATAGAGAATTGCGGAAGCATACATGTTTGGGTGCTACTAAAATGGTATCACAACACAAAGTACAAAGAACGGTTTTAACTCAACCGTTTAAAAGAAATCTCTATATTCAAAAGTATTTCTGTTTACAGCGTTCCAAAAACAATGTGGAAGTATAAGCCCATAAAAGAAATAAAGCGGTCCCAAATATATATATATCAGAGTCATCTATGACCATGCCATGCCCTGCCAAAGCCTCCAATAGTAAGCTATCGCTTTAACCCTGAAAATACATGCTAAAGTGTCAACACGAGGTTGGTGAGTTCATAAGTTTATGTAAATAGCAATTCAGTGTAAAAGAATTGTGGACCACAAGGTTTTCGAGTGTGAAAATCGTTCACATATAAAGTAAAGTTCAGTTCTAGTGACCTCCGCTTCACTTGCAGTGACAGGAGAAAATCAGTAAAGTATGCTTACGCATGTAGGTGTCTAACCGATCACCCAAGTAGTATGCGTCCGTTTGCCTAACCGGACAAACCGCACAGAAAGTAGGTGTCTAACCGATCACCCAAGTAGTATGCGTAAAAGTAGTATTTCACACGAGCAATTGTTCATTAAGGGGTTCGCATAAAACAGTATTTATAAGAAAATGGAGTTATAGACTCACATATACATTTCAAGCACTTGTGTCCATAGTATAATAATCCAGTTTATAACAATAAGCCAAGTCATGCGGTTGAATTACCGAACAAGTAATTTAGCAAAGCACATAAAGTTTTCAAGTAAACAATTCATTGTTTAAGTAATGCAATTACCGGATTTAGTAAAACGAGCATGTATCCTCCCCCAAAACAGTTATAAAACGAGTAAAACAGGGGG